>JAJOOO010004245.1:0-92405 GCA_029582685.1 Solanum piurae | reverse complement strand
AGTTACTTTTAATAATCTGAATATAAATAAATACTTAGTTCAAAGCTATCTTTTTATTGTTTTTATTTTATTTCAATTTAAATCCCCCCATTTTTATATAACGACTATCGAGTTAAATATTTGTTATTGACAATATTCTTCCATTTTCTCTGTGGGATCGACCTCGACTCATAGTTAGGTAAGTATATTGCATACGATCGTTTATATTTCTTTTCAAGAAGTATGTTTGAACGTTATCAAGCGGTACAAGTTTGAATTGAATTATGAAGTTGTAAATGAGATTTAATCGGTTGTAGGAATGGAAATTATCGAAAATGCTTAAATAAATCAAAGGGGTGGCATGAATGTCAGATGGAGGAATTGATTGTGAAGTAGCAACTAAAGCAATCACATAGAATAGGGACAATCAAGTAATTAAGAGAGACCCATGGGTATGATCGACTAAGTATTAATTTTGCTAAATGGGTGCTTGGTAAATACTAACGGTTTCTTAATCTTACCAGGTAGGCTAGACCTTAGATGTAATAACTCTCTCTCGAAGAACTATTAGGAATAAGGTGAGTTCTCTCGAACGTCAACAAGCTTAACACTAAAAACAGCCTAAAACTTCACTTTACCTACTCTCTCGAGCTGTATAGGTAGAATTGAGCTTAGAATTCACTCTCTCTAGCTAACACACAACAACCCAATAACTACAAATGCTAATTTATAGCCTTAATTTTACACCTCTCTATCAAGCAAGCATAAAACACTAAATAAGATTGAAATAAACATTCCAATTCATCAATTTCACACCAGCTATAAATCAAACCCATTTCAAAAAAGCAATAAGATTAATAATCCCTAACACCCATCAGAAATCAGACAATTAGTCACATAGCCACACCCCCAAGCATGAGGGTTTTAGTTATTCAACATAAAAATTAAGAATTCAATACCTATTACATTTTACATGGTTGGGTACTGATCTCCAAACCCTTAAAATGGTTCAATGTAGCTTCAATTACAAAACCCAATTCGAAATCTACTTGAAAATTTCTTCAAATCTAAAAAAGAACAATGCTTTTTGTTCTGGGTATGAATTTTCCCAAATGTTTGGATACCTTCTCCCTTTTAAAACAATCTAAAATCAATTGATACTGATTCAAAATTTGGCCGTTGGGGCAAATCAGCGAGGTAAGTCGTGCTTCGTCGACTGGTCGATGATTCGCTAATATCCCCTGTCCCTCGCCTTCTTGTCTCAAGTTTTCATCTAATGTGCACTGTGACTTTATGCACTCTATATTGGGGTCACCGATATATTCCGCAATGCGCCGTTTGCTCCTATGAAATGCCAATTTGCTTTCATCTTCATTGAATGTTTTGTAACTTTCAGTAGACTAACTTCTCTTTAATGATCCAATCGGCGCATCGCCAATTAGGTTTATCCCTCGCCCAATTTCTCTCATCTCAGGCATGGAAGACTGTAACTTCGGTGGTTGAAGAGGTTATTCGGTGGATCACTGAGTGAAGTCGGCGATCTTCATCTTTGTTGCTCTTTCATTTCTCTTTTTTTTTTCCTAGCCACAAATCAATACATTAATATTAGTTTGGAAATATGGAATTGATGATACTTAAACCATGAAAACAAAGTCCTAAATGAGTCAAAATTTCAGACTCATCAATGGTCCTGAGCACCTGTATCTGCATCAAAAAATGATGCAGCTCGAATGACGTCTATAAATTGAATGTACTGGTAAGTGATAAGGTTAGAGTAAACAATTAACTACTTTATTGACTGAAAGAAACATAATTGGATCAATGCATGAATATGAAGTGAAAACAATTTCAGCTTTACAATAAGATATTCAATGTAAGCAACATGAAAATAGTATACTTTACTTTGTGTAGAATTTTTTAACCGTCAACAATTACTATAAACGTAGCAATGATACAATGTTTTGCCCATGTTGCAAGGGCCATCCTATACCTTGCCAGGGTATAGGATGATATTATGACTATGGATCAATCTCATGGGACTTCTCACAGGTAGTGAGATGTCGCATGAAGAATCAACACTATCTTATTCTACACTGGCTACGTAGTTTTATGGGACTTCTGATTTATAAAATAGTCTAACCCAATTCGGTGCTCGATACTACTCGCACATTAATCAATATAAGTTTATACTCAATTTAATAAAACATACTTTTTCTCTAGTTTGAGATAATTGCTCAAACTATCCTCTTAAAAGAGGTAATTGTTCTTGAAATATTTTTGAACTCATAAACTCTTTTTAGAAATCAAAGTTTCTCTTTTCTCAATGTTAAAATGATATATTTGGATATACTTAATTCCCTTAAACTTTACTCAAAACCATCTCTTTAAACTTTTACTCAAAACTCGGTTTAAGAGATGGTGATTGACTTTAAAAGACTCTCAAGAGTTATAACTCAAAACAGGATGCATGCTGAAAATATAGACTTGAAAGAACCAACTCAAGGATCTCAATAAAAATATAGAAATTCAGTACTCAAAACTCAAAGACTCAAGAACTCATAACTCAACAATACTTCTCATCTCAAGAATACACAATTCATAGGGTTCATGCGGAATTATGGACATGAACGATTCAAATCAAGGATTTCAATAACAATATACACTCATGAATACAATTCTTCTCAGTATCATACTCATTTAATGAAGACTTAGTTCAATCCTGTAGTTAATTGCAAAAGAATGCTCAAAATATCTTTAAAAGGACCTGTTAAACTTTCCTCTAAACTTTTCTTTAATTCGAAGTATAAACTGAGGGATGTCATTAGGATATGTAGGATCTCTTAAGATTTAATGAATCATTTTAAGAGTTAATATCAATAAGAGAACAATGACATAATTCAAAGGAACACATACGGGACAAAGAACGGAGAAGAAAAAGGGGCAGCCGACCCTGGCGCATCAGTGGTGTTTCACTCTTACCCCAACAATACTGGGAGTAATTTGAGGCGCAATGATAGCGTAGGGTGCAAACTCTCCTGGTGCTATGAGGCGCATTTCGCCTTCCTGAACCCACAAATCTGATGAATTTTCTTAATCAATTTCGGATCCTAACTCATCTAGAATCGATTGGTTTCTTCAAAAAACTCCTTGACTGATAAAACCCACAGATTTTCAATGAAATCTCACTCAACTTTAATCAAGAAACATCTCTTAATTACAAGACCCGCACCTCAAGAACTTAAAACCTCCATTGTTAAAGAATGGGGCTAAAACTCAAGAATTCATCAAGAATCTTTACATAAATAATTTCATGAATGAATTAATGGAAGAACTATATGATTGGCGTGAAGACGAACAATTCGATAACTATAGGAAACCTCACATACCTGGAAAGAACGATTGTTCTTGGCGAATTTCCTCAAGTCTTGAATGAACACTTTAAAATCCTCTTTTACTCTTCATGAAACATCGCTCTAAAACCCCAAGTGTTTTGAATGTGAATGTGCATTTTAGAATCTGAATAAACCCTTATTTGGGTCAGGAAAAACATGCTAAGCCAAGAGGGAAAAAGGAAAAGAAGAAAATACTTTTGCTAAAATGAGTGTAATGCCTTAAATAGAGAGGCTTCACTCAAATGGGCATAACTTTTTAGTCTGAGCTCAAAATTTAGAAAACTTTGTGGCATTTGAAAGAGGACTCAAAGACCCTCCATTTGGTAGTTCGTGGGACACCTAACTCTTTATGTACTAAAAGATATAGTCATTTGAAGTTGACCCAAGTAAAATATCATAGTGAAACTCAATCGGAAAGAAAGATTTCAACTCAAATTTTTTTTAGGGGATTCTGGTGAACTTAACACCTAAGTAAATTTAGAATCACTCGATAAAATCTTATTCACTATTAATAATGGTTTGATCCTTAACTCATAAATTTTTGGGGTGTTACAATATCTCCTCCTTGGGATTATTCGTCCTCGAATGACGGTTGGACTGAGAATGGAAAAGGGGTTACTCTTACTATCTTTGTGACTTCTGAACTTGCCTACTAACATAGCTGAAATTGATTTCTACAAAGAGTTTGGAACTGCCTTTGGCACATAAGCCAAGAACGATATGAATTTGAACATAGCAAAGATCTTATCTAAAGCTATCTTACATGAGACAAAAGAAATCTGGGCATGAAGGAAGAATAGGACTATTACTCAAGCAATACAACGGCTAGCTGTCAATCCTAGAAACACCACTATATCATGAGTACCATTATGAATCGGTCCTCATAAGCTCCAACTCATAATTCCTACAAGGGTTTATGACTACTCTTACTAAGGTCTGCGTGTAACTGTCTGATCTTACTATATTCAAGCCTAACTCTAAATCACAAAGTACTTAACATAAGGTGATTATTTTAATCTAAATCATAAAATTCAAGTTCATTTCCTCTATAGGAAAATCTCATCCCTAGAATATTACTCCTTACCACCACATTCAACCAACCTTGAGTCTTCATCAAGAACCACCTAATGGATCACGAATTCATCTTCATGCTACCAACACCACATTCAAGCCTAGTACTATAACCATTCCATGGACTCCTACTAACCAATCATTATAAGAATTCATCATTATCTTGTCACTTCTAAAAACTTAACTTTCATGCATTATTACCAGGAAATTGACTTATTACTCATCATAAAACCTTATCTCCTTCTTCCTCTACATTTATAACCTTAGGTGGAATAAAAAGACCACTACTACCACAATAAGAAATATAAAATCTCTCATTTATCATTACTCAACTACTGTCGACAACATCGCCATCAAAACTAAAAAGGATCACTAATAGAACTTTGGGTGAAAGGTCATAAGCACGATTCATTCGAGAGTTTTGATATAAGAATATGCATGACATAACATTATTTTTCTAGCCATTAAGATCAAATCATGAATTTGGGAAACGAAGTGTGGTATGAGACATGAGTGCTAATGAATAGGTTCATATCATGAGCCTGATATCCGTAATTGTATATAGTAAGATTGAGATCAATGGGCTAAAGTATTTTCCCCTCATTCTTGGAATTGAGCATAGATGGGAATATCTTTGAAGTTCATGAGCATAGTTCATATTCACAATTCTGATATTAAAGGCATCAACTGGATGTCGTAACGACTGAAATTTGAAGAGTACACTAGAGTATGAATGGATCGACATATTACTTTAACTCTTTTTAAACAAATCACTATATGATTCTCAACACTTGATTTGGTTTCTCATCTTATCATCTCCCCCTTAGGTCTAAACTGGCACTTGAAGGCTACAGATCCATTACATCATCTCTAAACTGGTCTTCATTCCCTTTACTCTATTACTTGGGAAAGGCTTATCGCATGGATACTGAACTCTCCGTAAGCAGGTACTAAGACTCCTTCTAAGACCTCTTTATAAGATACTTCTCTTAACCTTTTATCGTTGTCTTATAAAGCAACGTAATATGACTTCTCCTTCTTAGACTAACAATAACATCCTTGTATATTCATATCAACCTAACTGGTGGAAAACTCTGAACTATATTTAAGAGGCTTGTCATTCAATGTATAAAATCCTTTCTACCAAACTCTTAAGGGTGATAAATAATGGTTACATCATCCTACTCCACATTGACAACTCAATTATGTTATCTACACATAAATGAAAACAATAAACTTAATTAGAACCTCACTGGCTACATACGATCTCAGGTACACCTCTTAATACTCTAGTTAATCTAGTGACTTAGTCATACATTATTTCTCTCATGTAAAAGTCATAATCTCTCACTTGCACCAATCGTATTCATCGCAACGAACATCTTAATTCCTCACCTACACTGTGTCAAGCCTACCAGATTAGATCTCAAAACTAACATCATCACCCTTATGTTTCCATTCTTATGATCATGACACTTATCTCAAATTCAAGTTTAGTTTCTATTACTAAACATGGATATCAATATGATTGCTCGCTTACTGTATTAACTTACACCTACTAGATAAAATTAAGAAACACTCGCCCACTATGACCTCTTGACAAGTAGTAAATCTTTATCTCTCAGTCTACATACTTACAGTTAACCGTCACATTACCTTTCACAGCTTAACTTCTATTTACTTATTCACTATACATCATTTCCAAATTAGTTCTATAACCCTCTAAATATCATGGGGTCCCCCCCTTCAAAATCATAAGCCTTCCTTAGATCTGTCACCTCATGAATACGCTACTCTTCTAGAAAACACCCACACTTAGTCTTTACTAACACGATGGTACATCGACTTAAACTCCGTTCTGGTTAAAGTATACTCTAACTCATTCTGACTAGTAACTACTACTCTACCTTCTATCATGAAATCTACAAAAGCTCATCCCTTACTAGTTTACCCATAGGGGAAAACTTCTCATTAATAACTTATTGGCATGAGTACAATAAGATAATTTGCCTCATCACTATCTCCCTTTCTAGATAATGAACCTCAGTATGCATTCTTCTAACTTTGGGCACTTTTACTACTAGTGCTTATAACATCATAACTCATACTATATTTTCGGGTAAAAATATTACCCAGGCTCTAAAAAACACTTTCTCATAAAGGTCTCAACTAAACCAAGATTTAGAGAAGAGAGTCTGGGAGTACATCTCACTTTTAGCTCAATTGCACTACTCACATGAAAAAGAATGCATCCTTTCGAATCTCAACACTTAAGCTCACTCCCAGGCTTCTCTTAAGCCTCTCTACAGTCTCATTACTTTCTCAAGACTTCCTTTGAGAGTAACTCATCGATAAGGATCTAGGATTTTCTTTTCAACTACCTTCAGTATGACGGGTAGTAGAAGGAATCTAAAAAACACAAGAGTTTGAATATGTTTCTTATCACACAGTTTTATAGCACAATTTAGAGTATGAAAGGGGGAAATATTTTCTCAAATGTATGTAGTCCCTCATTTATACAAGTGGGGTCCTCACAACCATAAATAAGATCCTACTGACATGGCTTCATAGACACCCTAGGACACTTGAACTCTTTTATTTGATACCAAGTTTGTCACGACCCGGGCATACATCGAGGACGTAAATGGCAATCAAGAACCATTTCTAATCCCCAAGCGAACCCTTAGCCTGGCTACATGTCTTATATTACTCCAAACATTACGTGAACGTTTAAATTAAGTGAATACTTAGACATTTAAGAGAGTCTTAAAATACTTCCTTACAAATACTTAACATGAGTCATAAGTTAAATAAAACATCGTGACAAAATGATGGAAGCATCTAATTGTGTTTGTCTATGAAGCCTCTAACAATATAAGATGGATATCGGAACAAGACCCCTGACACCTCTCATGCTACGAAGCTGAATGAAAATAGAGTCTCCTGGAAGCTAGGAGACCTCACCAAAACTGTCTGCGAGTGAATAATGATTTCAACCAAACGCCTATTGATTATCTTTAGCACCTCTATCTGCATCATAAAATGATACAGGTCAAATGACTTTAGTCCATTAAATGTACTAGTAAGTGCTAAGGTTAGAGTAAACAATTAACTAGCTTGAATAACTGAAAGCAACATAATTGGATCAATACATGAATATGAAGTGTAAATCATTTAGGCTTTACAATAAGATATACAATGTAAGTAACATAAAAATCATATACTTTACTTTTTGGGAAGTTTCTCTAACCGATAACCATTTCTATGAGCCTAGCAATTATACAATGATTTGCCCACGTTACAAGGGCCATATTATACCTTGTCGGGGTATAGGATGATATTGTTACTATAGATTCATCTAATGGCCTTTTTAGGGGCAGTGAGGAGTCACATGAAGAATCAGTGCTATCCTATCTTACATTGGCTACGTATTTTATGGAACTTCCGATTTATAAAAGACTCTAACCCATTTTGGTGCTCGATACTACTCCTAAAATAATCAATATAACTTTATGATCAATGTATTATGATATACTCTTTCTCTAGTTTTAGATAATTTCTCAAACAATCCTCTTAAAAGAGGTAATTGTTCTTGAAATATTTTTGAACTCATAAACTCATTTTTGAAATCATTTTTTGTCCTTTCTCAATGTGAAAATGATATATTTACTCAACATCGTCTCTTTAAACTTTTCCTCAAAACTCTGTTTAAGATACAATGATTGCCTTTCAAAGACTCTCAAGACTTATAACTCAAAATAGGATTCATGCTGACAATATAGACATGAACGAACAAACTCAAGGATCTCAACAACATTATAGAAATTCAATACTCAGATCTCAACGATACTTCTCATCTCAAAATACTGAATTCGTAGGGTTCATGTGGGATTATTGACATAAATGACTCAAAACTCAAGGATACCTATAATAATATAGACTCATTAATACAACTCTTCTCATTCTCGTGCTTATTTACTTAAGACTTAGTGCCCGTTGGGATTGGCTTTAAAAAAGCAGCTTTTAAGTCAAAAATAAAAAGTCAAACTAAAATGCCTTTTAAGTCAAAAAATAAAAAGTAGGAAGAGACCTACTTTTGTTTTTTGACTTATTTTAAGTCATTTTTCACCTTCCCAAACACTTCCCAACTTATTTTAAGTCATTTTGGACTTGTTTAAAATTATTTTTTATATTTGCCAAACACTTCCAGAAGTTAAAAACTGACTTAAAAGTAGGTTTGACCAACATTTAAACCAATCCAAACACTAAATTAGTTCAAGTCTGTAGTTAATTATACAAGAATTCTCAAAATGACTTAAAAGGACCATTTTAATTTCCACTTAACCTTACTTTAATTAGAAGTGTAAATTAAGAGACGTGATTATTATATGTAGATCTCTTAAGGATTAATGGAGACTTTAAGAGTTAATATAAAGAAGTGAACGAAGACACGATTCAAAGGAAGGCATACGAGACAAAGAAAGGATAAGAAAAATAGGTTGGTGACCCTGATACATTTGTGGCACGTTGCGCCATCCCCTAGAGTTCTGGGAGTACCTTGGGGAACACTGCTGAGAGAGGGCGCCAACCCTCCTTGAGCTAAGGGGGCGCATTGCCTCAGCCCGAACCCACAAATATGACGAATTTTCTTGTTCAATTTCAAGTCCTAACTCATCTAGAATCGATTGGTTCTTCCCAACTCTATTTGATTGATAAACCAACACATTTTCAATGAAATCTCACTCAAACTGTATCAAGTAACACCACTCATTCGCAAGACCCTCACCTTGAGAAATCAAAACCTCCATTGTTAAAGAATAAGGCCAAAACTAAAGAACTCTTCATGAATCTTTACATAAATGACTTCATGGATGAATTAATGGAAGAACTACATGATTGGTGTGGGTATAAAAATTCCATTACTATGGGAAACCTCACATACCTTGGAAGAACGATTGTTGTTGGTGAATTCCTCAACTCTTGATTGAACACTTGGAAACCATTTTTCCTCTTCTTGAAACTTCGCTCTAAAACTTTAAGTGTTTTGAACATGAATGGATATTTTTCAATCTGATTAAACCCTCAATTGGGTCAGCAAAAACGTTCTGAGAAAAGTGGGAAAAAGTAAAAGACCAAAATACCTTTTCCTAAAAAATTAGAATGCCTTAAATAGAGATGCTTCACTAATATGGGCATATCATTTTATTCTGAGCTTTAAATTAAGAAATCTTGGTGGTGTTGGAAAGAAGACTCAAAGACCTTCGATTTTATAGGTCATGGGAAACCTAACTCTTTATGTGCTAATTTATATGGTTGTTTGAAGTTGACCAACGTAAATTCTCATAGTGAAACTAAATCGATAAAAGAAAGTTTTCAACTCAACTTTATGGTAGGGATTCTAGTGACCTTAACACCTAAGAAAATTTAGAATCACTCGGTTCAATCTTATTCACACTGAATAATGGTTCGAGCCTTAACTTAGAAATTTTTGGGGTGTTATATGATCCTTCGTCCTATTGGAAGGACAATATGTCATATATTGTCAAATTTTTGGACTTAATATAATGATAGCTTTCTCCTTCAAGCGATGTTGAAATTAATTCTTGTATATAAACCAGTCTTTTCTGCGTTCAAAGAAAAATTACTAGTTTATAAATGGAGGGGGGGGAGGTTGATCTTCTTTGACCGGAATGATCCATTTGACTTAACATCCAGCCCTTTTCCAGGCATTTGCTTTGAGGAAAAATATTAATAAAATAGGTACAGTTTTGAAAGAATTTTGAAAACAACGGAAAAGTTCACATTGTATAAGATGTTGTTGAATCTTTGATCTTGGCACAATTTGAGACTATGCAACGTCTGACTTGGAGAGATCTTTTCATTCTGATATGCGTCACAAATTTTTGAAACCATTAAACTTTTCTTCCCTAGTATAAACTTCTATTGATGTAGATTGTAGATTGATTGTTATGAATCCTCTAAAAAATATTGGCCCTAGTCTTGGTTTCACAGTAATTTTCTTTGATGGAATTTTGGAGACCCCCTTAAAAATTCTTCCCCAATTACATAATCAAGGGAAAATGATAATTTTTATTAGGATGAGATAAAACTCCATATAAGAGCCTACGTATCAACTCTTAAACGAGAATCACGCAGGACGTAGTTCCAAATTACAAAATAAAGAGCATAAATCAAAACATAGATGTAGTATCTGTTCACTACATTTGATTAGGTTTTGGTGAAATTTCACCATCCATTTCTGCCAATATGTGTTCTCCGTTTGTTAACACCTAAGAGACTATGTATGGACCTTGCCAGTTTGGTGAGAATTTTCCCATTGCCTCATCTTTGATTTGGGGAGATCCACTTCAAAACTAGTTGTCCTAGTGAGAAATGTTTGGGCCTGACCTTCTTGTTGAAAGCTCTAGCCATTTTATTTTGATACAGTTTCCCATGACAGATAAAATTAATCCTTCTTTCGTCAATAAATGCCAAATTCAAACAATTGAACTTGTACACATTTGACGTCACTCAGCTTCGCCTCTTGAATGATTCTCAAAGATGGTATCTCCACTTCAGCAGGTATCAGAACCTGATAACCATACACCATAAAATATGGTGTAGCCAAGGTATAAATTCTGATGGTAGTACATTTTGCCTACAAAGCAAAGTTTAACTTTTCATGGCAATGCTTATAATTGTTGATAATACTTTATAGTATCCTCTTGATGTTCTTGTTTACAGCCTTAACTGCTCCATTCATCTATGGCCTATATGATGTTGAATTATGATGGGTGATCTTGAACTTCTTACCTAATGCTTTCATCAAATCACTATTTAAGTTGGTTCCATTTTCGGTAATAATTGATTCATGGATTCTTAACCTACAAATGATGTTTTTTTTACAAAGTCATCTACAACCTTCTTCGCCACCGATTACTCAGACGTGGTTTCGATCCACTTGTTAAAGTAATCAATTGCAACAAGAATGAATCAGTGTTTGTTGGATGTTGTCGGTTCGATTGGACCAATGACATTCATGCCCTAATCTGCAAATGACCAAGGTAAATAAGTAACATGGAGCTTGTTCGGGGGAACTCAAATCATATATGCATAAGTCTGAAATTGATGACATTTCTGGACATAGAGAATATAGTTTGTTTCCAAGATCAACAAGAAATATCCTGATCTCAGAATCTTCTTTGCCAGAGTAAAACCACTCATCTGACGACCACATGTTCCTGTGTGTATCTCTTCAACCAACCTATTAGCTTCTCCAACATCGACACATCTTAGAAAACCCGAATTGGGAGTCCTCCTATAAAGGAGTTCTCCGCTTAGAAAAAATTGATTTGCTAACTTCTGAATCGTGCATTTTTGCACACTTGATGTATCTTTTGGGTTTTAAGGATTTCTATATATATCTTCTTCTATATGCAAACAGTATGTTGGTTGCTCATATATATATAGATGTAAATAGGGTCAATCCAATTATGATATGGGTGTTGAATCATAGAAGATAAAGAGGCTAGGGCATCTGCAATTTCATTTTTGATCCTTGGCACATGCTTGAATTTTGTCTTGATGAACCTTCTGCACAACCTTTGCACGCACTCCATATATGGTAGCATCTTTCAATTCTTGGTTGCCCACTCACCTCGAACTTGATGAATCAATAAGTCTAAATCTCTAAATATCAACATATCCCCGTTGGAGTCCCAAAATCCCAAAATGCAGGCTTCATATTCAGCCATATTATTTGAGCAAAGGAATTGAGTTTCGCTGATACCGAATGATGTTGACTAGCTTGTGATATTAGAACAACTTTGATGCCAGACTTGCTAAAATTCTTAGCTCTATCAAAGAACATACTCCAAACAATGTATTATTTAGAGATGTCTTCCCCCACAAAAGCTACTTCTTCATTCTACAGAGGTCTATACTCATCATGTACATGTGTACAGTATGCAAGTCTAAATGTTCAAGACTGTGCGAGTCATAGTTTCCCAAGTTTTGTAAAACTTATTGTCGAAAAGAGAATTATCACTGAGTTAGGTGCAAGAGTCTCGAAAATGTATGCTGTGATTTGTAAGTAAAAATTAGGATGTGTGTTGCGACTGACTATAACCATGTGAGTGTATGGGCATATTCGGAAATGTGCGTGGTTGTGGTGTTTAATTAATGGGAAATGATTATGGAGTGCATACCGTGGGGATTTACTCAGGCTAAGCATGACTATCCTTGTTAAAAGGATTATCCTAAATCCGTAGTTATAGCCTGGAAATCAATAAAAAGCCATAGAAAAGGGAAGAACCCCAGGAAATTGTCGACCTGGGTACTATTTCCGTAGGAGCTACTGGGGCGGGATTATTCCCGCCAGGGCAAGACCACCAAAAAGGGACAGTGTGATACATAATCTCAGACTATCTCCCATGTTTTTCCCTAGTCACGCATATCGACCCCTATTCGTGTATGAGCTAATCCCTGCAGTTCAACCAGCTTTCAGCAACAGAGTAGTAAGTATAAACCGTAGCATTTAAACATTAAATGTGATAACCAGCAAAAACCAGCATCCATGTGCTTACAAAAAGTGTGAAGAAAAAACAACAAAAGAACAGAAAAGTTGTCCATTACATGCCCAAGAGGGGTAAAAACTAGATCAGGAACCCTGTTAATGGGAAGTGTCGCTGTCAGGCCCCGTGTCCTCTGAGGTTGTCTCGCCATCCCAAACATCATTCAACCAGGGAAACTCTCGGAAGTCCTCCTGCTTGAGTGTGGGAAGCTATTGTTGGGGGGCGACACAGGAGAAAATTACCTTAAGAGGTTTCCACATCCGGGCCATCAGACGATCCCTCTCCGTGTTCTTCTTTTCTTCCATCGCAGCTGGCGTCGGAGCATCTCAAATTCAAGGGCATTGGGGGGTGGAACTGAAGTCGAGGTACTAGTCGGGGAGCCTCCAAATTTTCTATGGACATCAACAAGGTCCTTCTCCATGTGAGCACTGGAAAGCGGAGGCTAGGACTGGTTAGGGAGAGCATCGTCAGCCTCGTCATCTTTCCCTCCTTCGTCGTCTGCCTCCGCAGCTCCTTGACTGCTGCTAGCACAACCCATCTTCCTCCTCTTGCTCCTGAAGATTGAGCCTGTATAATCAAAAGAGAGTGAAAAGGGGGATCCATAGGTAGTACCTCATTGGTGTCTAAGACTAGCACCCCCGTTCTCTTGCACATCGCAGTCATCAGTGTAGGAAGGAAGAATGTCTTTTTATTGCCACGATAGAAAACCTTCTATTCTGAGATGATCTGTGCGCCCACATTTAGTCAAATGACCTGTATAGCGCACGCCACCACGAAGACCTGAGGAAAGGTAATGTCAATACGGTTGCGCGATAGGCGGATCCTCCTGGAAACCAAGTGCAGCCATACCTTGGCATCCGGTGACCAGAAAGTACTGGTGATGTCCTCAGTAGTAGCCCAATAGACATAGTCCCGACTCGTATCCTCAACCAGTGTATCATTCACCCAACCCAAATCCATCTTCCACAACTTGACCTGGTACTCTGCATTAGGGACCTCTGGCATCTCGAGCACCTCATTAATAATATGAGCGCTCAGGGGATGTCGACTCCTTGGATGCAGATGGTAGGGTGCGGATCGTCCAAGCGAAAAGTAGGAAGAATGGCACAGAAATCCCTCACCCAGTCAGAACGCGCATCAGGAGGAGCCTTTGTTAGTGGACCCCAACCAACTCCATTAGCCAGGCATGAAAGGCCAAGGCTTTCTCCTCAAAGACCAACAAGCGAAAATCTCTCTCGCACAGGAACTTAGTGTTCCGGTGATCATGGTGTCTCTCCCTACTTGCGGCATCGGGAAACCAGACGAAGGATAGATTTTCCTCGTTAAAAGCTGCCATAGTAGATCAACCTGCAATTGTTATGAAGGCTACACGTTAGAACTCCATGGGGTTAGACTAGGTTTTGCTATGAAAAGAAAAAATTCTGATTTAAGTGGTGAAGGGCCACTGCCCCACTGAATCCCGCCATAGCGGCCCAAATCCTGTCACAGCGGGATGAGTGAGGCCGCTACAGTGGGATGAAGGCCGCCAGAGCTGCCTTCATCTGGGACGAACTCTAGGTGTGATCATGATGCTCCGTTGTCCCAAACACCT
Source organism: Solanum piurae (assembly GCA_029582685.1). Lineage (NCBI taxonomy): Eukaryota > Viridiplantae > Streptophyta > Magnoliopsida > Solanales > Solanaceae > Solanum > Solanum piurae. The sequence goes on along the minus strand of JAJOOO010004245.1, from coordinate 77,799 downwards.
CATTTTTCATAGAATCAAAGTCTATAAAGTTCCCTAGAACCTAATTATGTAATTATTGAAACGAAATAATCCCTAAATATGTCAGAATCTGAGTCTTCTATCAAGAGACTATTTAAATTCCCCCACATAATTCGGAATAATTTCGATCATGTTTTCACAGAATACTTATGCTTAGAACGTTGTAGAGACACTGTGAACGTAAGGGAAGTGTCCATGCTACGTTTTTCTAGGAAATCAAGAAACTTGTTTTCAATTCAAAAGGAAAACCACCCCTAAGGCTTTTCTAATCATTCGTATGGCATCATGCAATCATAGTTAAGTAAGCAATGAAGTAATTAACATAAAGAACGAGAGCATTACCATGATTTTGACATTCCAGAACGGAGAGTTGAGAGGATTTTTAGATCTTTTAAAAGTGAAAGGGAGGAAATGGGGAAACCATTCCCCATTCCCCCCTTATAATGCATTCAATTTCCTGCAACATCAGGCGTGTCCCCACCACAGCGGCCCCGCCATAGCTGAAACCATGTCGCTCTGGTGGTGAAGGATATACAGTTTGACGCATTATTTTCTTTGTGTGTTGCCTCATTTCCCTAACCGGTCCTTTGAGTATAACACTTTTTCTGTTTAGAATTGAGAACCACCATCTTCAGTGGTTCCGCAAAGGGCCAAGTTGTTAGTCTAGAAGTACTCTAAAAATGGCGCATGTTTATCCCTTCGTAAGTTGTTCGGGGACGAAGAAGGAGTAAATTGATGTCTCTTTTAACGACCTGAACCATCTTTAATTAGGAAACAAAAAATGTGAGGAAAACTGGGGACTCTCAGCCCGCTAGATTATGCCAGATGCCGCTAGGGCGGTGGCGCTCTAGCGAGATAAGTGGCCACCAGAGCAGGATGGACAGGAAAAAATTTAAATAACGTGAAGTCCTATTTTCTTCTTTTTCCTAAAACACCAAAAAGGAGGCAAGTATCACCCTAGAAAACCTCAAAAGACTGCTCTAGGCTTGGGAAGGAAGGAAAATGAGATTTCTAGCGTAAGAATGTAAATAGCTTGCGGACTTTCGGTCAAAATCCATCGTCTGTTCGTTCGAAAACCTAGATTGAAGCCATAATCTCTCTACATCTGCTTGGCACCCAGGTAGGCTAGGTTTATTTAATTTAGTAGTTATAAATTTGTTTTTAACTACGTAGTATGTTGACAATTGATGGTAGAATTGATTCTTAGGCCTTCACGCATCGAAAAAGGGATGATTGTTTATATACTATCAGTTGTTGAACAAGATGGGTATCATAGAAGGAAGCCTTGTCCTAGGGAATAGGTTGGAGAATGTTCGACTCTAGTTTTGGTGATCTGTGCTTGTTGTTGTTGTTTCCATGCTTTTATACATAATGAGATTAGAGAACTTGAATCGAATGATAATGAAAATACTCATTATAAATAATTACATGCCATGAACCTATAAGGCTAAAAAGTCCATTTACGGGCCCAAACGACGGCCCGTAGTTCAACCTACTGCCTGTCGGTTAGATCTGTAGGATTTGGGTCCAAAAAGTTGACCCCCAGTACTCAACCGACGGCTTGACATGACAGGTAGTAGTTCAACCCATGGCCCGTTGGTTGCGGTCGTCATTCACGGATTCAGAAAACTCTGGTTTTACACTCTTTGGTAAAATGGTCATAACTTTTTACTCCGAACATGAAATGAGGCAAACTTGGTGGCGTTGAAAAGAGGATTCAAAGACCTTTAATTTTGTAGGTCTCAGGTCACCTAATTTATTATGTACTAAGAGATATAATCATTTGAAGTTGACTTAAGTAGAATCTTCTATCAAAACTCAATCTGAAATGAATGTTTCAAGTCAACTTTGTGCTAGAGAGTTCTTGTGACCATAAATCATATCCAAACCCATTCGAACACCAAAGAAATGAAATTTCCACATATGACTAACTTAAGGATCACCCGATTCAATTTTATTGGCAATTAAAGAATGGTTTGGGCCTAAGCTTAGAAATTTTCGGGGTGTTACATTTGTATACATTAACCTAACATGTGGTATTTTTGTATCCTTATTTGAATATTCTATTTCTACAATAATTAGTTGTCTTTACTTTATGCACTTTTAGTCAATTTTGTAATTAAGGATGTATTCTTTTTATTAGGAAGATATATGTACTTTGTATCGTAAAAATAGTGGATTTTTTTAGTAAATACCAATAGATTTGAAGGGGATAAAATATGTCATTTACAATACAAAATTTATATTAAATAATTTTTTGGGATAAACGTGCAACACACGTTTCCAGAACTAATACTTATCATAAATCATATTATACTAAAAGTGGGACAAATGTTAGGCAAAAGTTAGTTTATGGTTTTACGTCTTCAAAGTTAAATCTTATAAATTATTTGATAAATTAAATATTAAATAGTAAATAATCATATTTGTATATGAATTAACCACCATAAAGTCTCTTGAATATGTATTATTTGTATTCATTTCATACTGGAGTAAATTTATATTTTTTTTGTTTTGTTCATCTTCCTATTGGAAACATGAATTGTTAAATTTGCCCTTCACAAAAAAATAAAATCATACAGATCTATATTATATTCTTTTTTTATATATAAATATTTTTATCAGTGTGAACTACATTACATAAATTTAACTACCACCAACTCTATATGATGTAAATATATGTAACTCCCACTAATTATATTCATTATGGTTTTCTTCTCCCACCTCTCATCCATAATATCAAATGAATTAACGTCATATTCAGTGTTTTAAAAGACTCTGTTGGGACTCTCCCCTGGGGCGGGTTCTAGCACAACGCCCCGAGCCTCAAGTGTGGAGCTTAGTTCTGTAAGACGTACGCCCTAAGCGCCTGACTATACGCTCTAAGCACACCCAACGCTCGGGGCTCACCTAACAGATCTTACACAAATTATGTACTAATTTTTTGAGTTAACATTGTTGACCCTCATATATCTTGAATAATGAATCATACTTGATAGGTGTATAATCTATAGAGATAAGAAGTTTGAGAATTGTAGTATCACATCTTTACTATTTGATAACAATGTGAGGGTGACTATATATTACGTAACATTTCTTTTAAAAGTACATAGTGAAATGTTACTTTTTCACTTATCATTGGTATTTATGTTTTGGTCATATGTCTCAAAATTATCATATTTTATTTAGCTATTTGAAAGTAATTTTATTTTTATTCATGATGGAGTGATGTTTTTGTTGTAATACTAGTAAGTTTTATTAATTATTTTAGTTTAAGGGTGGGGGGTAAATTGTCTAGTATTATAAAATATATATTTAGAAATAATTATTCTTTTATTATTAGAAAGTTAAGATATTAGATTATTTATACTTGTATAATCATGTTAGAAGTTTATTTTCTTTGAGTTTCCTTAATCATGTTTGTAATTATTTCAAAATATTGGTGTATTTTTATAATTTTGTGTTATTATCTTATTATACTATATTTTAAATTAAAAATTTAAAAGATCTATTGGGCTTACGCCCCATGTCTTGAGGCTTGTGTCTTGCCTTATGCTAAGTAAAATGCCATGCCTCACGCCGTTCCTTAAAACACTGGTTATATTCATGACAACTCTTTGTGTTCCTCAATCCTATCCTAAAAATAGTGACATTTGACACAATATTTTACACACTTAAAAAAATTTAAAAAAATGAAAGATTTCTATGGTCTTTTCTATTAACTATTTTTATTTGTTTTGCTTAATGTTTATGTTTCTTGTTTGTTGTTATTGTACAACTTTCTATTGTTTTGTCGTTGTTATTATTGGGAATTTATATTTGAATATTGTATTTATATAGTAGTAAGTCATTTTAATTTATGCACTTTTAGTCAATTTTATGATTAAGGATATATCCTTTTTATCAGGAAAAAAATTGTCTTTTCTATTGTAAAAATTATAGATTTTTTTAGTAAATATCAATAGATTTGAAGGACATAAAATATGCTATTTGAAATCAGAATTTATATGAAGTATCTTGGGATAAATATGCAATGCACGTTCCCAGAACTAGTACCTTTTTTTAAACAGTTTTGGTACATAGAACTTTAAACTTTCTTAGGTATTTAATGTACAAGGTTGGGTTAGCACCCTTTGTCACTCATGTGCACTAAAAACTTCACTCATATGAAGGGATTCAGGTAATCAGGATCATCAACAGGCACTCCGTTGGTACCAGTTGCAGTTCCAGAGTTTCTTTGGTAAGCCTCCTTGCTTTCGGAGGATTCCCACATTTACTTTCAGTGTATTAAGATGTCGTGGGTCTTGTCTCAACTTCCATCATAGTTATTAGAGGCTTCATAGATAGACAATAGTAGTTGAAGAGTCTTTTCATTTCCATTGTTAAATGTTTAACACTTGAGTTGCCTCTTTTGGCCAGTTGAATATTTTCTTTAAAAGTATTATGAGCTATCTATTTTGAGACTATTGAGAAATCTTTACTTATGATTTCATATATTATTGAGTAAGTCTTCTGCTTAGTATTAAGTCAGGTCAATGGTTTTCTTGGGGACCAACAATGGTTCTCGAGTGTCGGCCACGTCCATGGTGTAGGCTCGAGGAGTGACACCAGACCTATGATTTGTTTGATGATTTTATTCTTGTATCATACAAGAAAATCGTCTATGTATCACGGCCTTTGAGATGACGTTCTTGTCTTCTTTGAGTCCATGGGTTGGGTAGTGAAAGAGAGTGTTGAGACAGAAAAATATTCTAAATCTTCAACTAATTCACTATAAAAGAGAGTAATTTTATATTGAAGGAAGTTGTTCTTTTGGTAGAGCTTTGGACTCTTCAACTAATTCAGAATATTTTGAGTTATTTGACGTTGTTGGACTGTTGTAACTTGGAGGGGACAATTCAAGAGTTACACTACTGGATTGATACAAATTATAAAGCATCGAGCTTGAATATCCTTAAAGAGATCGAAATATTTGGTCATGGTGGTAAACTTATTAGCCGAAGGTTATATATTTGTAACTTTCCTTTAGTGAAGTATTATGCTCTGTTGACAACCAAGAACTTTTACTGATCAGCAACTACTGATTTTAATCCCCTATTCAAAGATCTTCTACTGTTAACTAAAAACACTTAAATTAATATTTAAAAGACAAACATAAACTTATTCCAACGAATAAGGGACAACTTTGACTAGTTAAAAACTCTTGAAAAGTGATTGTTGTATAATGTATAATGTACACGGTTGGATTGTTGATGTAACACCCCACTATTTGAAAAAGCTAAAATTAGAAAGAACCATTTTTGGAAAGAAAAAAAATCTGAAATTTGGCAAGTTATGTTAGGTATGAGTTTTTAGTCAACTCAAAATGACCATAACTCCTAGTACAAGATGGTTTAGGTGGGCTACAATATATCAAATGAGAGTTTTTTGAATTATTTTTCCAATGCCACCGAGTTTGCTAATTTTCGAGCTTGTATGAGGGACATATGTCTGTTTGAAGTCGGGCTGTCAAGTTAAGGAAAGACAGCCGTATTTAAGAGGGGTATTTTTGTCTTTTACCTACCCAATTAATTAAATTGATTTTTATTAATCAAATAGGGGTCTAAACCGATTTGGTTCAGTTTATACAATTACAAATTACGCTACGGCTTTGATAGAAAAGAAAAGAGGAGAAAAGTCAAGGTGTTCTAGGAGATTTCTTGTGGAATCGAAGTCGTTTCGCCAAGGGTTGATCCCTAAAGAGGTATGTGAGACTTTCATAGCATTGAGTTCGTTCGCCCACGCGCCAAACATGTTTATTTCAGTGAAATTCATTATAAAAATTTGTAAGTTTGATGATCTTGAATTGTGTTCTTGAAATTGGCTTTCATTCTTGAGTTAGGATGGGATTGTTGAGTTCTTGAAGAATCGTGTCGATTTTGGAGTCATTTATGGATAGATTGTTGTGTACATGTGTTGGGTATCTGAATCTAAGGAGAAATTGAGAAAAAGAATCGAATCTAGGTGAATCGGGGTTAGAAATCGAGGAAGAAAAACTTCTGACAGAAAACGCGTACCAAGTCCGCGTTGTGGACCTGTTCCTTCAAAGTAAACTTTTCCTCTCCACATCGCGTAGAGATCGTGGACCCAACTGTCCCAAAAATTATTTCGCGGCCAAATATGAAAATGCATCTCTGCGTCGCGGACTTGCTCCCAGACAATGTTCTTTTGACCGTTTTCTCATGATTAACTATCTAAAAACACTCTTAATCATCACGATATCCTTCCTATCACAAATCATAACCTTGAATTCATAAATCAAATTCAAGGTAGAATTAAGAGTCAAGTCTTGAGAGTTCTTCGTGTCATTTAAAATTCTTTTACAATTGTTTTAAACTTGTTTTAAGACTTGAGCATTGAGTTTAGTAAGAGTAACAGTGAAGTTCTTTTTTCTTCAAAAGATTATATGGGAACTAAGTATTCCCAAGGAGTAAATGTTTTCACATTTAAACAAAAGATGAAACACCGATTTCCAAGAGAGCTTTTGAGCTAGTTTTTGAGTAATAATCTCAAACCACAGAAAGAGTTATATTTTTAAACATATGAGCTAGTTACATTTTGGGAGTAGTATTGAGCACCGATGTGGGGATCCGGACGAGCTTGAGTTCAGATAATTCAAAGTTTCCATAAACCGTGTAGGCAACATGGGTAGAAAAGGGTCATACTTCTAGATGATTCCTTAATGGTTTTAGCATAGACTAGTGGATCCACTTAAAAGAGAGGTTATATACCCCCGGACAGGTATAGGAAAGCCCTGGAAGCATGAGGAAAGACGTTGTATCATCACATAGCTCATATTGATGGTTGTCGGTTATTAAAACTCCCGTAGATATATTTTGTATTCTTATATACACAGAGTTACTTGCATTTTCATATACAAACATAGTTATTGTGTGTTTTTCAACACACTTAGTTTTTATCTTCATGTTTTAAAGTTTTTATTTATGCTGCATCTTTATTTATGCTTTATATTGAAAGGAGTTGAGTTGAGTTGAGACGATAGAATTCCCCTCGTATGCTCGTACATTCAATGTTTTAAAGCCATTTGACCTGCATAATTTTATGATGCAAATACTATCACACCCGTTTTTTGGACTGCGAAAGGGTGTTTCTAATTTAAGTGATAGTATTGATTAGTGATTATTTTAGTTTTTCAGAGTCGCCACTTGGAATTGAGTTATGGTTTTCCAAGTCACCTTTATATTTTAATCCCTCACCAAAAGGAAATAACTTTTTATTTTTGCCTGCAAACTAGAAATTTGGGTAAGGAATTTTGTTGACCGATGGGAAGGTATTAGGCATCCCTAGAGTCCCATGGTTCTAGCACGGTCGCTTTTACTGACTTATACTTATCTTAATATGATTGTGAATAATTTTGTGTCTACAGTCTGTGGTTTGATTTTTCTTATTTGTTGAACTTTTATTTGGTCTCGACCTAGATACGTAACCACATTCTTGGTCTTCACGATTAGAGACATAAATGTCTTCTTTGCATCACACTTAATAATTTTTTGTTTATAAGTCTCTACTTTTAATTAATGAAAGTTAATTATATTTTACAACAAGGTGTGTCATCGCATCCTTGAGTTTATCTTAATATCTCAAGAAAAGGATGTGTAGCGACGTTCTTAATCTAAACAAATATATTTAATAGGTAGTATATCCTAATATTTATCTATTGCTAGAGCTTAATTGTATTATTAATGATTAAATTACCTTTTACTATTTAAATTCATGAATGATATTCAGAATCTCAAACAAACAAAAAGTTATTTTTCAATTTTTCAAATTCGATATAGATGCACTTACATTTTTAGTATACTTAGAAGTTATGAAAAAAAGACAATTAACAATAAAAAGTAACAAAATGTAACATCATATGGTACAAGATGAAAAAACTGTACAATAGAATAAATAGAAAATATTTCAATATTATTATCAAAGTTAAACACACCTACATTTCGAGCAAGCTTCATAACATTGGAATCAAGTATTATATAATCATAAAAATCAAAATATACAATAAAATTAACCGGTACCTCTTGCGAAAATTCAATTCACAAAAAGGAAATAATCCTAATAAAGAACCACAAACTCGAAACCACGAAAGTGAACCTCGATCTCACTTTTGTTTTTGAGTGAATGAAATATAATATATAAAAGATGTGAGGGGGTTGTGGGATTTTTTGGTAAGGCTGAGGGTGTGTGTTTGTTTTTTGGTAGTATTGCCTTTTTTGTGTGCTGTGCGTCTCTTAGGGTTGCTGTTTGTTTTTGTTTTTTTTTTAAAATTCTCCGTACGTTTTTCTGTGTTGCTTTGGAAGTATATATGTGTATTTTCTATGTTGTTGTATTAATATAGTAGTGTATGTAAGTATGTACTGTGTTGATGTTGAAGTGGGGGTGAGGGAGTAGTGTGGTACGTGGGGAAAATGTAAGAGGGTAATGGTGTAGGTGTAGGTGGGTTGGGGTAATGGGGTAGTAAGTAATGGTAAATTCTTTTTTTGTTTTCTTGAATTAAATATAATAAATAATATAAAAATACTAGCTAATAAAAATACAAGAATAAATGTATAGCTACTCTAAATTATAATTAAGAAATACTACCTTATTATTAAATCTAAGAAAATACATTTTTTTTAAAATTTTCATTTTATTTTATTTTATTTTAAAACAATAAAACTTACCTTAAAAAGTGATTTCATTCTTGTAGTTTTCAAATATTTTAAAATTCAAGAAAAAACAAAGAGTTTTCAGAAAAAGAAGTAGACAACGTGACAAATATTGACCGGACTCTTATTCAAGAAAAAAAAATTGTGCAACCGAGTCCTGGTTTGGACATCCTATACATATCCGGGGTTATAAGAGAATCAGGTGACGTGTAGTTCAAGGAGATGAGATGATGAGTTGGAAGTTAATTGAGGTTCCATTGAGGCTCCAGTTCGCGGCTCTTATCTGTACATTAAAAAAAATGAAAGCTATTAGTCAAAAGGAAAATAAAAAGTACAAGTTCCTATTTATGCAGCTTCCCTTGAGTCAACACTTGAGTCTTGACTTTAAGATACCACCTTTATTTTTGGTGAGTATCTTGATCTTGAATGGAATTCGATGCTGAATTTATCACTTTGAGTGAGCTTTTGACAATCTTCAAAATGACAATTTGAAAATGTTCTTGAATGCTTGCTTGTTTTGTTGATCAGTAGCTGAATAGAAGCAGGGGTCAGGTGGTCAGGTTGCTACAGGCATTGAAGAAGTTAATTCTTGCTATCATGGGGATTGATCATTCTGAAATGAGTTGAAACTTTATTCTTGAATTTCCAATCCATGTTTCGCTTGAAGTAACCTGAAAACTATCATAAAACAAAAATAAACAAAAAATTTGCTCCAATTTTCACTGGAATTTTTTTGTGAGTTATTAGCAAATGTGGATTTTTAAAGAAAATAATAATAAACTCAGACTAGGAAGTGCTTATCCTAGGAGAAAAGAAAAAATAACGGTCTCAGACTTGGAACAGTTTATTCAAGGAGAAAATAAAAATAACATCTCCGACTTGGAAGTGTTTATCCTAGACAAAAATAAAAAACTTATTATCTCTGATAAGGAAGTGTTTATCCTAGGAGAAAAATAAAAAATAACGGTCTCAAACGAGGAAGTGTTTATCCTAGGAGAAAATAATTAAATTCAATTATGTAGAAGGGTCCTGCTAATCCTATTATGTAGGAGGGTCCTGCTAATCTAAATCCTATTATGATGAGGGTTTTACTAAACTAATCCCAATATGTAGGAGGGTCCTGCTAAATTAAATTTCATTATGTAGGAGGGTCCTGCTAGTCTAACTTTAGGGTCATGCTAATCCCATTATGTAGGAGGGTCCTGCAAATCTAATATCATTATGTAGGAGGGTCCAGCTAATCTAAATCCCATTATGTAGGACGGTCCAGCTAATCTATATACCATTATGTATTAGGGTCCTGCAAAACTAAATCCTATTATGTAGGAGGGTCCTGCTAACTTAAATCCCTTTATGTAGGAGGGTCCTGCTAATTCCATTATGTAGGAGGGTCCTGCTAATTCCATTATGTAGGAGAGTCCTGCTAATCTAAATCCCATTATGAGGAGGGTCCTGCTAATCCCATTATGAGGAGGGTCCTGCTAATCCCATTATGTAGGAGGCTCCTGCTTATCTAAATGTCATTGTCCAGGAGGGTTCTGTTATACTAATTCCCATTGTTCAGGAGGGTTCTGCTACATCCTATTGTCCAGGAGGGTCCTGCTATACTAATTTCCATTGTCCATGAGCGTTCTGCTATACTAATTCTCATTGTCCAGGAGGGTCCTTCTACACTAAATCCCATTGTCCAGGAGGTCCTGCTATACTAATTCCCATTGTCCAGGAGGGTCCTGCTACATCCCATTGTCCAGGAGGGTCATGCTATACTAATTTTCATTGTCAAGGAGGATCTTGCTATACTAAATCCCATTGTCAAGGAGGGTCCTGCTACACTAAAACCATTGTCCGGGTCGGTCCTGCTACACTAAATCTCATTGTCCAGGAGGGTCTTGCTACACTAAATCTCATTTTCTAAGAGGGTCTTTCTAAACTAATTCCCATTGTTCAGGAGGATCCTGCTATACTAATTCCCATTTTTAGGAGGGTCCTGCTATAATAATTCCCATTGTTTATGAGGGTCCTGCTACACTAATTCCCATTATTTAAAAAGGTACTGCTACAATAATTTACATTATTTAGGAGGGTCGTGCTACACTAATTCCCATTATTTAGGAGGGTATTGTTACTCTAAATTCCATTTTGTAGGAGGGTCCTACTAATCCCATTATGTAGGAGGGTACTGCTAATCTAAATCATATTATGTAGGAGGGTCCTGCTAATCCCATTATGTAGGAGGGTCTTGCTAATTCCATTATGTAGGAGGGTCCTGCTAATCCCATTATGTAGGAGGGTCCTGCTAAACTAAATCACATTATGTATAAGGGTCTTTCTAAGCTAAATCCCATTATGTAGGAGGGTCTTGCTAAACTAAATCCCATTATGAAGGAGGGTCCTGCTAATCCCATTATGATGAGGGTCCTTCTAATTCCATTGTCCAAGAGGGTCCTGTTAATCTAAATCCCATTATGTTGGAGGGTCAAGCTAATCTAAATCCCATTACGTAGGAGGGTCCTGCTAATCCAATTATGTAGGAGGGTCCTGCTAATCTAAGTCACATTATGTAGAAGGGTCCTTCTAATCGATGTCTCATTATGTAGGAGGGTCCTGCTAATCCCATTATGTAGGAAGGTCTTGCTACACTAAATCCATTTATGTAGGAGGGTCCTACTAAACTAAGTCCCATTATGTAGGATGGTCCTGCTAATCCTGTTATGTAGGAGGGACCTGCTAATCTAAATCTCATTACTCAAGAATATCTTACTAAACAGAATCATCATTTCAAATCACCAGAACATTTTTTATTTTTAGCCAAGTTTGCACCAAAAAATGTTTTTATGTGTTATTAGCATGAATGACAAATACCTATACCAAAAGAAAAATACAAGACAATATGTTATTAGGGAGTTCATTCCCTAGAAATGAAAGATGATAGGGTGTTTATTCCTTGGAATGCCACTAGAGTGTTTGTTCCCTAAGGTCAAAACACAACTATGGTGCTTGTTCCCTAGAAAGGAGAGGTATTTTGTTTTAAAGAAATAAAAATATTCCCCAATTTTTGAAACTGCGGAACTTTGACACTCTTTTTAATTTATCGCCATTTTTTGATTTTTTTAAAAGGAAAAATCCAATTTCTTTCTTTCAAGGATATAAAATTTTATTTTCTGAGACCGAGCCCATTGTAGGACTGCCTACCTATCTTGTATTGCAATAATCAGGTCAAACGTAGTTCATATAAATCAATTTTTGTTTATTTTTTTATACACATCTTTTGGAAAAAGACTCAGTTCATTTTTTATAATGCCTTGATTTTAGTTGGTACCAACAATTAGTATTATGCATATGAACCCCATTCAGCTACTTTCAGACAAATATCAAGTCAACTTTGAGTAATCCCTATAGTTTCAAATTGTATCTAAAACATACTTAAGTATTTGCAATATCAGTTCATCTTGCATGAATTAAGGTGTTAAAATTATTCATATCCTCATGTTTCATGTGCCCTCACAACAAATGAAGTCCTACTTCACACACAATAGAAGTTTTCTGATCCTAAGACATTTTAGAAGTCACTCACACTCAGAAAGATGTTCAATGCATGAGATTTAGATACTATATGCTTGGCCCTCATGTAAGTATCCACAAATGTGAGAACACAAAATATTAGATCAAATAGAACCTGTCATTGGCTTGTAATGTAGGCTTAGGGAAAGGTACGATATTCATTTAGGATAAAATGACTATTTCCTCCCTAAAATTTGCACAATGCTCTCAATATTTTAAATTTTCGCATTTGACCTTTGTTTTTTTGAAAGCTCCTTTTCTTTTTTTTTCTTCGTTTTTTCTCATTTTATCTCCTTTCTGTTGGAGATTTTTTTTTCATTTTTTCTTCTAGCTTTTCTTTGTCATTTTTTTTAACTTTCACATATTTGGTATTTTTACTTTGTTACCCAACTTAGGTCTTTGGCGTTGTGTAGCTAATTGATAGTGCACTCAAGGAGGTGACATCCAGGAATAGTGCATTTATGCACAAAAAATGATATATGCAAGGATGTGTTTATTCAAATAAAAATATTCCAGGCTCGAAATGGGCGTTCTATGGATAACATGCCATCTGATAGGCTTGAAATACACAATTGAATCAAATAAAGCCTATAATCCTTTCCCAAATTAAATGTTGCTCAAAATTTCTCTTCAACCTACATTCGAGCCATGTTCTAGATCAATAAACTCATGCCCTTGAATTTTATATACAAAACCCACCACACAATGCACATGAAACATGAGTTTGTATTTGTTTTAGCCTTAACTTTAAGCAAAACAGTTTCTCAAATATTACATAAATATACCAAGAGGTACCAAAAGAAGTGTATAGATCACAACAAAGTTAGTCTGTCTTGCCAAATAGTTTAACAATTTATTATTTTTCTTATGCACACTCCTAAGTATGTTGGTACAACCAAGTAAAAAAAAATTCTAAATTAAAAAAAATCCAAATTATTTTTATCCTCCTTTTTTTTTGCCCTTGTTTTTGTGATGAGGACTTTTTAGATTTTTTATTAGTTGGACCGAACCTCAACATAAGGCTGCTTACGTATCTTGTCAAAGCACGAATCAGGTCAAATGTAGTTCAAAAAGTTTTGATATATGAAGTAAAACCTTTTGTTTTATTTTATTTTTGAAGAAGGGTAAAACCCTTATTTTTTAGAAGTAATAAAAAAAACTTTCCCCTTAATATTTTAATTTTCGAAAAAGGATTAAGGACTTTTAAAAAAGAAAAATTAAATAAGGATCACCGAACCCGAAGAGGATTGCCTACGTATCTCATCGAGGTGAGAATCAAGTGTGCGTAGTTCATCTAGACTAGATAGAAAAAAGGTTTTACATTTTGAAACTTGAGTTAAAAAATGCATTATTTTTATAAGTATAATGCAAGCAAAATATTTTGATTTTTTTTATTTACTATACAAAAGAAACCTAAATAAAAAATTCCTTTTATTAAGTTGTGCAAAATATTTTTTTTTTAAAGAAATATGTAATAACATCTAAAAGAATAATTTTTTTTTGTGTTTTCTCTTCTTTTTTTATATATAAAAATTACAAGGTAATTTTTTTTCTCCACACAATTACACTAAAATGGGTCAACTTATAAATACTTTCTAAATAACTGCATTTTTATGTTGCATAGAAAATCATCTAAGTGGTCAATTAAGACATTAATCCTTGTCCTAGACATACTCAATTCTTGTTTCAAGTCACTAAGTCAAATGAAATTTATGTAAATCAGTGGAGTCTACTAGTGGTAACCATGACCAAAAGTAGATAGGTGTCTAGATTGACTTACTCAAGTGGACAACCCGAGTTAGGGAGGGGAAACTTATCGGTAGCAGCGTTATTCCAACTTCATTACTGGTTAAACCCCGCCTAACATATGTGACTAAAAGTCCTTCACTGGGTGTCAAGACACTCCCTCTTTATCTCAATTAAATGTAGGACGCATTACTATATTCCTGTGATTGTGTATGTAGTGCTTATAGAGACTCAAAGTGGTTGCACAAGAGAAGACTATTTAGTAAATTTCAACAACATAAAAATGATAAATGACTAGCAAGTAGCACATTAAGTCATCAAACACAATATATCCAATAAAGTAATAAAATCGAGTAAAAATCAATATAATAAAGCTCGAATTCTAGTTATTCCCCAACAGAGTCACCGGAGATGTCACACCCCTTTTTCGCATGGCGGAAGGGTTTTTCCAATTTAAGTGACGTTATTGATTAGGGATTATTTTATTTTTTCAGAGTAGCCACTTAGAATTGAGTTATGGTGTTCCAAGTCACCTTTTTGTTTTAATCCCTAACCAAATGGAAATGACTTTTTATTTTTGTCTGCGAACTAGAAATTAGGGTAAGGAATTTTGTACCGATGGGAAGGTATTAGGCATCCCTCGAATCTCGTGGTTCTAGCACAGTCACTTTTATTGACTTATACTTATCTTAATATGTTTGTGGATAATTTGTGTATACTGTGATTTACTTTTTTTTAATTTGTTGAACTTTTATTTGGTCTCGACCTAGATACGTAACCGCATTCTTGGTCTTCACGATTAGAGACATAACTGTCTTCTTTGCATCACACTTAATAATTTTTTGTTTATAAGTCTCTACATTTATTTAATTAAAGTTAATTATATTTTTGAACAAGGTGCGTCATCACATCCTTTAATTTATCTTAATATCTCAAGAAAAAGATGTATCGCCACATTCTTAATCGAAATAAATATTTTTAACAGATTGTATATCTTAATATTTACCTATTGCTAGGAAGCTTAATTGTATTATTAATGATTAAATTACTTTTTACAATTTATATTCATGAATGATATTCAAATAATAAAATTTAAAATCTTAAACAAACAAAGAGTTATTTTTCAATTTTTCAAATTCAATATAGATGGACTTACATTTTAGTATACTTACAAGTTATGGAAAAAAGACAATTAAAAATAAAAAGTAAGAAATTGTAACATCATATGGTACAAGATGAAAAATAATGTACAATAGAATAAATAGGAAATATTTCAATATTATTGTGTCAAAATTAAACACACCTAAATTTCGAGCAAACTTCATAACATTGAAATCAGTATTATATAGTCATATAAATCAAAATATACAATAAAATTAAACGGTACCTCTTGTAAAAATTCAATTCACGAAAAGGAAACAATCCTAATAAATAACCACGAACTCGAAACCACAAAAGTGAACCTCGTTCTCACTTTTGTTTGTGAGTGAAAGAAATATAATATATAAGAGATGTGAGGGGGTTGTGGGATTTTTGGTAACGCTGACGGTGTGTGTTTGTTTTTTGGTAGTATTACCTTTTTTTTTGTGTTGTGCGTCTCTTTGGGTTGCTGCTTGTTTTTTCTTTTTTTATTTCATTCTTTGTACGTTTTTCTGTGTTGCTTTGGAAGTGTATATGTGTATTGTGTGTATGTTGTAGTATTAATATTGTAGTGTATGTAAGTATGTATTGTGTTGATGGTTAAGTGGGGGTGAGGGAGTAGTGTGGTACGTGGGGGAAAAGTAAGAGGGTAATGGGGTAGGTGTAGGTGGGTTCGGGTAATGGGGTAGTAAGTAATGGTAATTTTTTTTTAAAATTAAATATAAAAAAATAATATAAAAATATTAGCAAATAAAAATACAAGAATAAATGTATAGCTACTTTAAATTATAATTAAGAAATACTACGTTATTATTATATCTAAGAAAATACTTTTTTTTTGTAACTTTTCATTTCTTTCTTTTTTTGAAACAAAAAAACTTACCTTAAAAAGTGATTTCATTCTTGTTGTTTTCAAATCTTCTAAAATAAACTTAATAAAATAAGATAAAAGTAAAACATATTTTGTTAGATTTTTATAAAAATATTTAAGCTCTAAAAATGGTGTAAAAACTTAAGTTCGGTAAAAAATTACATGTCTACAGATACAGGTAATCAGGATCAGCATCCTGCGCTTCATTGATCCAGTTAAGCTTCAGAGTTGTTGGTGAGCCTCCTTTCTTCCGGAGGTTTCCCATTTTGTTGCTCTATTATTCTTGTTTATTAGGATGTCGTGGGTCTTGTCTCGACGTCCATTTCAGTTATTAGAGGCTTCATAGACAATTAATAATTGTTAGTTCTTTAGTCTTGATATTTCAGTTGTTATGATTATAAGACTTGAGTTACCTTATTGTCCAGTTGAATGTTTTCTTTTATAACATTCTAGTTTATTTCATGAACTTATATTTCTTGAGTAAAGTCTTCCGCTTAGTCGTACGCCAGGCCAAGGGTTCGCTTGGGGCGAACAATGGTTCTCGAGTGCTAGTCTCGTCCAGGGTGTAGGCTCGGGGGGTGACAAACTTGATATCAGAGCATATAGTTCAAGAGTCCTAGGGAGTCTATGAAGTCGTGTCAGTAGAGTCCTAGTTATCGGTGTGAAGCGTGCCACATCTATAATTAAGAGGCTGCAAAATTTAGGAACTATCTCACTTTTTTCATACTCTTTTCATGCGATAGAGTTCATCTCTATAAAGCTCTTTCTAACTTGTGCTTGCGTGTGTGTTTCAGATCATGCCTCCGTGAAGAGTTGTCTGAGGTCGTCCCACTAGGAGGAGCGTTGAGGAACAAAGGGTACCTAATGCACCTGAAGTGCAACCCCAAGGAGAGGTCACTAACACTAAATTTCGGGAAGCTATCCGAATGCTGAGTCAAGCTTGACCAATCAAGGAATGTTGAGTCAAGCTGTGACCAATCAAGTTCGGCAATAGAGAGAAATTCGATAGGAAGGGGCTGATCTTTCAAGGATCCGCGAGTTCTTAAGGATGAATCCTCCAGACTTCATTGGTTCAAGCGTCACAGAGAATCTAGAAAACTTGGTGGAACAACTTCAGAAGGTTTTGGAGATTATGCACATTGGTGATGTTGAGAGGGTGGAATTAGCTGCATCCCAATTGAAGGGTGTCACTAGAATCTTGTTTGATCAATGGAAAAAGAATAGGGCTGAAGGTGCACCGATTGTGAGTTGGGATGTGTTCGAGAGTGCTTTCATGGAGTGTTCTTCCCTCGTGAACTAAGGGAAGAAAATGTAAGATAATTCCTTACTCTTAAGAAGGAATATATGAGTGTTCATGAGTACAGTCTGTAGTTCACCCTACTTTCCCGCTTTGCTCCGGAGATGGTTGTTGACATGAGGAGCAGGATGTGTTTATTCGTTGCTAGGTTGTCTCGTCTGTGAAGTAAGGAAGACAAGTCAACTATGCTGAGAGGATATATGGACATAGAAAGGTTGATGATCCATGTGCAACAGGTTGAGGAGGACAAGTTAAGGGATAGAGAAGAGTTTAGAAACAAAAAGGCTAAGACATTAGGGAATGAGTCCAGACAACAAAAAAGTAAAGCAAACCGGTGTTCTTTCCAACATAAGCAAAAGGGACATGCTCCATCATCTGCTAGTGTACCTGCACCAAGAAACAAAGGTGACTTCAACAATCAAAATTCACAAAATTTCAGAGCTAGATCTACACAGTCTCAAGGAGTGTTGCACAAGGATGTAATAGGACTCTTGCATGTACTAAGTGTGGTAGTACATACTCAGGAGTGTCTCGTTATTGCTCTACTGGTTGCTTCAAGTGTGGTCAGAATGGTCACTTTATGAAAAAGTGCCCTAAGAATAGACAAGTTAATGGTAATGGAGGCAATAGAGCCCAATATTCTTCAGTTTCTCCACCAGACAGAGCTGTACCTAGAGGAGCTACTTTAGAGGAAGACAGAGGATCAAATCGGTTGTATACTATTACTAGTCACCAAGGGCAAGAGGATTCACCATATGTTTTCACTGGTATGATCAAAGTCTTTAATTTTGATGTTTATGCTTTGCTAAATCCAGTAGTGAGTCTATCTTTTGTGACTCCTTATATTGCCATTAATTTTGATATTCTTCTTGAGCAACTTCTTGAGCCCTTCAGTGTTTCTACACCTGTTGGTGAGTCAATTCTAGTTGAGAGAGTTTATCGTGATTGTACTATTTTTGTCAATCAAAAGAACACCATGGTTGACTTAGTTGAGTTAGATATGGTAGATTTTGATGTCATTCTGTGTATGGACTGGCTTCATGCCCTTTATGTGTCAATCGATCGTAGAAATTGAGTTGTTAAGTTCCAGTTTCCTAATGAGCCAATTATTGAGTAGATGAGTAGTTCAAGAGTGCCTAAGGGTCATTTTATTTCGTACTTTAAGGCGAGAAAGGTAGTTTCCAAGGGTTGTGTCTATCACTTAGTCTGAGTTAATGAATCTAGTGTTGAGACTTCTCTTATTCAGTCTGTTTTAGTTGTTAGCGAGTTTCCAAAGGCCTTTCCAGAAGATCTTCCTGGATTCCCTCCTAAGATAGAGATAGACTTCGGTATAAATATTCTTCACGCTACTCATCCAATCTCTATCCCGCCTTACATAATGGCACAAGCAGAGTTGAAATAGTTAAATGAGCAGTTCAAAGATCTCCTAGAGAAAGCTTTTATTCGACCAAGTGTCTCGCCTTGAGGCACTCCAGTCTTATTTGTGAGGAAGAAGAGTGGTTCTCTTAAAATGTGTATAGATTACTGTCAGTTGAGCAAGGTTATTATCTAGTATAAGTATCCTCTTCCGAGAATTGATGATCTTTTCGATCAACTTCAGGGTGCCTCTTGTTTTTCTAAAATAGACCTCACATCTCTCTATTATCAGTTGATAGTAAGAGACACCAATATCCCTAAGACAACTTTCAGGACCCGCTATTGTCATTATGAGTTCCTAGTTATGTCCTTTGGTTTGATTAATGTTCCTGCAACATTCATGGACATTATGAACAGAGTATTCAAGCTTTATTTAGATATGTTTTTTATCGTATTCATTGATGACATCCTAATCTATTCGAGGAATGAGAAAGATCTTGCTAGCCATCTCAGAATAGTTCTCCAAACTCTCAAGGATAAGAAGTTATATGCTAAGTTTTCTATGTGTGAATTGGCTCGAGTCTGTGCCATTCCTAGGCCATATTATTTCCGGTGATGGAATTCGAGTTCACACTCAAAAGATAGAGGTTGTGCAAAACTGGCCTAGACCCATGTCTCCAACTGACATTAGGCGTTTCTTGGGATTGGCTGGCTATTATAGAAGGTTTGTCGAGGTGTTCACATCTATTTCATCTCCTTTGACCAAGTTGACTCAAAAAATAGTTAAGTTTCAATAGTCTGAATCTTATGAGAAAAGCTTTCAGGAATTGAAAAAGTGGTTGACTACTGCCACAGCATTCACCTTACCAGAAGGTACGGAAGGATTTGTGGTATATTGTGATCTATCATAGTCGGTTTAGGTTGTGTATTAATTCAAAATGGCAAAGTTATAGCTTATTTCATCCGTACAACTTAAGCTTCACGATAAGAATTACCCAACCCATGATCTAGAGTTGGTTTTCGTAGTATTTTCTTTGAAAATATGACGTCACTATCTTTATGGTGTTCATGTAGATTCTTTCACCGATCACAAGAGTCTTCAGTATGTGTTTAGTCAGAAAGAGCTTAATCTCAGACAGAGAAGTTGGTTAGAGTTACTCAAGGATTATGACATGAGTATTCTCTATCACCCAGGTAAGGCTAATGTTGTTGTTGATGCGTTGAGCAGATTGTGTATGAGTAGTACCGCTCTTTTTTAGGAAGACAAGAAAGAGTAAGCTAAAGATGTACATAGACTTGCACGATTAGGAGTTCGACTAACGGATTCCGACGAAGGAGGAATAGTGGTGATGAATGGGGCTGAATCATCATTAGTGTCTGAAGTGAAAGAGAAACAAGACCAAGATCCTATTTTGGTTGAATTAAAGGTAAATGCCCATAAGAAAAAAATTATGGCTTTTAAACAAGGGGGAGATGGTGTTTTGAGATATCAAGGTAGACTGTGTGTTTCAAGGGTGGATGAACTTCAAGAGCGGATCATGGAGGAAGCTCATTGATCTAGATATTCTATCCATCCGGGTTCCACAAAGATGTATCGTGACTTGAGAGAAGTCTATTGGTTCAGTAGTATGAAGAAGGGCATTGCAAAGTTTGTTGCTAAGTGTATGAATTAACAACAAGTTAAGGTAGAGCACTAGAGGCCCGATGGTATGGCTCAGAATATAGAGATTTTGGAATGGAAGTGAGAGATGATCAATGTGAACTTTATTAAGGGTTTAACATGGTTTCGCATGAAATATGATTACATTTGGGTGATTGTAGATCGAATGAATAAATCGGCCCACTTTTTGCCGGTAAGGACTACTAATTCAGCAGAGGATTATGCCAAGTTGTATCTTCAAGAGGTAGTTAGACTTCATGGAGTTCCAGTGTTGATTATTTTAGATAGAGGTGCACAATTTACCTCACAATTTTGGAAGTCATTCCATAAAGGCTTGGGTTTGAAAGTGAATTTGAGTACTACTTTTCATCCTCAAACTGATAGTCAAGCAGAGAGTACAATTCATACTTTAGAAGATATGTTGATGGCTTGTGTGATTGATTTAAAGGGTAATTGGGATGATCACCTACCTCTCATAGATTTTTTTTATAATAATAGCTACCACTCTATCATCCAAATGGCTCCATATGTGGCTCTTTAACAGAGAAGATGCAAATCTCTTATCGAAAGGTTTGAGGTTAGTGAAGCTGGGTTGATAGGACCAGACTTAGTGCATTAAGCTATGGGAAAAGTGAAGGTTATTCAAGAGGGATTGAAAACAACGCATAGTCGTCACAAATCCTATACAAATGTTAGGATAAGAGACTTATAGTTTGAAATAGATGATTGGGTTTACTTGAAGTCTTAACCCATGAGGGGTGTTAGGAGATTTTGCAAGAAGGGTAAGCTTAGTCCCCGGTATATTGGTCCTTACAGAATATCCAAGAGGATCGATAACGTGGCTTATGAGTTGGAGCTACCACAAGAGTTAGCAACAGTCCATCGAGTATTTCACATTTCTATGTTTAAGAAGTGTATAAGAGATCCTTCACTTGTCATACCTACTGAAGATATTGGTATTAAATATAACTTATCTTATGAGGAAGTTCCCATTCATATTTTAGATCGCCAAGTTCGCAAGTTGAGATTCAAGGATGTAGCATCATTCAAGGTTCTATGGAAGAATCAGTTTGTTGAGAAAGCTACTTGAGAAATGGTGGAGGACATGAAGAAGAGGTACCCACATCTCGTCGTGTCCAGAGAGTTCCCAAACTAAGGTACTAATCTTTTCTTGGAATTTGTTTTAGGTTGACATGTCGTATTTAGATTTTGCTTGTTGGGTGTTTGAACTGAATGTTAGATGTTACACCATTAGTCTACTTAGAGTAATCTCATCCGATGACGAATGTTCTCAAGGGGGAGATATTGTAACACTACGCCATTTGAAAGAGCTAAAACTAGAAAGAACCATATTTGGAAAGAATGAAAATCTGAAATTTGGCAAGTTATGTCAAGTATGAGTTTTGGGTCAACTTCAAACGACCGTAACTCCTAGTAAATGATGATTTAGGTGGGCTAAAAGATATAAAATTAAAGGTCTTTGAATTATCATTCCAACGCCACTGAGTTTTCTAATTTTCGAGCTTGTATGAGGAAGATATTCCCGTTTGAAGTCGGGCTGTCCAGTTAAGGAAAGTCACTCGGATTTAGGAGGGGTATTTTTGTCTTTTTCTACCCAATTAATTAAATTCGTTTTTAGTAATTAAATAGGGGTATACACTGATTTGGTTCAGTTTACACAATTACAAATTATTCTAGGGATTTGAGAGAAAAGAAAAGAGGAGAAAAGAGGAGAAAAGTCAAGGCGTTCTTGGAGATTTCTTGCGGAATCGAAGTTTTTTCGCCAAGGGTTTATCCCTAAAGAGTTATGTAAGACTTTCATAGCGTTGCATTCGTTCACCCACGCGCCAATCATGGTTATTCCAGTGAAATTCCTTCTAGAAATTTGAAAGTTTGACGATCTTGAATTGTGTTCTTGAAATTGACTTTCGTTTTTTAGTCAGGATGGGATTGTTGAACAAACTTTAGGATGGGATTGTTGGGTTCTTGAGGAACTCGTTTCTATTTTGGAGTTGTTTATGAGTAGATTCTTGTGTACATGTGTTGGGTATTTGAATCTAAAGATAAATTGAGGAAAATAATCTAATTTAGGCGAAACAGGGTTAGAAATCGAGTAAGAAAAAAGTTGGGCAGAAAATGCGTTGCGGACCTATTCTTTCAGAGTGAACTTTTCCTCTCTGCGTCGTGGAGAGATCATGGACCCCAGGATATCAAAAATTATTTCGTGACCAAATATTAAAATGAATCTCCGCGTTGCAGGCTTGCTCCCAGACAGTGTTCTTTCGACCGTTTTCTCATGATTAACTATCTAAAAACACTCTTAATCAACATGATATCCTTCCTATCACAAATCATAACCTTGAATTCATAATTCAAATTCAATGTAGATTTAAGATTCAAGTCTTGAGAGTTCTTCAAGTCATTTAAAAAGTCATTCACAATTGTTTTAAACTTGTTTTAAAACTTGAGCATTGAGTTAAGTAAGAGTAAGAGTGAAGTTCTTTTTGTTCAAAATATTATATGGGAACTAAGTATTCCCAAGGAGTAAATGTTTTCACATTTAAACAAAAGAGGAACAACGATTTCCAAGAGAGCTTTTGAGCTAGTTTTTGAGTCATAATCTCAAACTACAAAAAGATTTATGTTTTTAAATATATTAGCTAGTTACATTTTGGAACTAGTATTGAGCACCGATGTGGGGACGAGCTTGAGTTCAGATAATTCAAAGTTTCCATAAACCGCGTAGCCAACATCTGTAGAAAAGGTTCATAATTTTTAGATAATTCCTTAATTATTTTAGCATAGATTAGTGGATCCACTTAGTAGTTAGTGTTTATACCCCCGATCAGTTATAGGACAGCCCTGTCAGTATGAGGAAGGACGTTGTATCATCACATAGCTCATAGTGATGGTTGTCTGTTAGAAAAACTTCCACAGAGATATTTTGTATTCTTATTTACACAGAGTTACTTGTATTTTCATATACAAACTGAGTTATTATGTGTTTCTCAATACACTTAGTTGTTATCTTCATGTTTTAAAGTTTTTCTTTATACTGCATCTTTATTTCTACTTTATATTGAAAAGAGTTGAATTGAGTTGAGACAAGGTAAGTTTCTTCAGTTCCTTTTCAAGATTATGTCTTGTTCTATATGTAACACCTCATATCTCAAAAACAAGAAAATCCTAGTTTCAGAAAAGTTGGTGCCAGTATCAACAGAACAACCCACAGACTGTAGGTAGGACCATGGACCGTAGGTGGGGTTCCATCGTTAAGGCCCAAGTCTTAATTGTCTCTGATCCCACCCACGGTCAACCAAAACACTTATTGGTTGGGCCTACAGACCGTAGGTGAGGGTTAGTAACCAGTTAGAGGTAAATTGTTGATGGGTTAACTTTAAACGGTCATAACTCTTAGCACACAAGGATTTAGGTGGTCCATGACCTAAGAAATGATACATAATTGAATCCTCTATCCGACGCCACCAAGTTTGCTAAAATCTCATCTCCAACTAAAAAGATATGCTCGTTTTAGTAAAGCCCTGCCAGGAGAAATTGACCAACGACCCCAAACGACGGCCGGTAGGTCAAACGATGGACCGACATTCCCTCCGTGGATGGGCTTCGCCAGAAATAATTTAGGGTCATTTTTGTCCTTTCCCCTATGTGTTAGGTACCTAAACTACGTCGTTTTACTCACATTAAGCATAATAACATAGTCAGAGCATAACCAAAACCTTTATTGACATAAAATTCACCAAACTAGAGCGAAAAGAAGGAGAAATAGTCGACCAACCCTCTCCAAGATCGCAACAAGATTTTCTTTAATTCCATCCCCGAAATCGAAAGATTTCTCTGTGAATTTCATCACCAGTATGTGGGATTTCACTAGTGGGTTCCTTTCACCCATTAGGTCTCTAGAATTCAGTCAGATTCTTGATTCCCTCCATATTATCTTGACCTAGGGTTTCTAGAATTTCAGCAGATTATTATGAATTAGTTATTTTAATGTTCCTAGTATGATTATCATGTAGTAGTATTGTTTTTGCCCAGATTCATGAATAAACATAGAACCCTAGTTATGTAGTTCATTTTGTTCATCAATTACGTTAGCTAGGACAGATAAACATATATACATGCCGCAGTGTTTGAATGTTTCATTATCAGATACACAATGTTGCATTTTCAAATTATTGAGCTATCTAGTTTACTTTAGTTATGCTATAAAATTCATATATTCAGTTGGGAGTAGGCTTTATACCAAGTTGTACTAGGTTTAGTCACCCTTAAGTCCTAGAACTACGTGCCCCCATAGGTTTATAAGTCCCCTCTATGGGTATCAGTTTAGTGATCATGCCAGTCATGCCTCTATACCTCTGGCAGAGTATATTGGGTCCTCTCGATAGGGTGTATACATTAGACTCCACATTTAGCTCATCTGATTTTATGTCGGTAATTAGTAGCTCCCACAGTCAGAATCTAGTGCATTGACTAGGTTATCAGTTACAGTTCAGTATTCAGTTTCAACATGTTATAAATTTGGTCATTGCATTCAGTTATTTGATGTTCAGTATTTTCAGTATAGTATCATGCCTATCTTATATCATTGCTCAGTTATATGTTTTGTTCAATTATGTATCTTGTTTATCATTATTCTATCATGCATGCTCAGTACCTTTCAAGAACTGACGCATACTCTGTGCTACATCTTCTCGTGATGTATGATCAGGTCCTCAGCATTCAGATCACGTATAGATCGATTCCCAATCTCCAGTTCAACAACATTTGTGGTGAGTCCTCATTCTTCGAGGACGATTGACATGATTATCTCTTTTTTCTAGATCTAGCTGGGGCATGGCCCAACATTTCTAGTCGGTTAGAGGCTTTATTTTAGACATAGTTAGATTCAGTTTTAGCTTTGGAGTTTGATGTTTCATTTGTCATTAAAACTCTTATTTAGTATTATATATTCAGATTTATAATGGGTATCCCCCATCACTTCAGTTTATCTTATAATTCAGCTTCCGCACACTATTTCTTATTTCAGTTTACCTTTAAGTATGCTTATGATATGCCAACATGGTTAAATTGGGGTCACTCATGATCCTAGGTCCCGTGTTTATGTCTGCGGGGTAGCCTCGCGGCTTGAGACTAGAATTTCCCTCACATGCTCTTAAATTAAATGTACTAACGCCATTTGACCTACATCATTTTATGATGCAGATACATGTAATTAGGATCAACATCCAACACTTCGTTGACCGAGTTGAGCTTCATAGTTGTTGGTGAGCCTCCTTGCTTCCGGAGGTTTGCCTTTTTGTTGCTTTATTATTCTAGTTTATTAGGATGTCGTGGGTCTTGTCCCGACGTCCATCTCAGTTTTTGGAGGCTTCATAGACAGTTTGTTATTGTTAGTTCATTAGTCTTGATATTTCAGTTGTTTTGATTATAAGACTTGAGTTGCTTTATTGGCCAGTTGAATGTTTTATTTTATAACATTCTAGTTTATTTCATGAACTTATCTTTGTTCAGTAAAGTCTTACGCTGAGTAGTAAGCACGGTCAAGGGTTCGCTTGGGGCAGCAATGGTTCTCGACTGCCAGTGCCGCCCATGGTGTAGGCTCGGTGCGTGACACTTGAGTTAGCACCCTTTGTCGCCGTTGTACTTGAAACTAATATGTTGTGCTTCCCATTTTTTAATTGTTTCTCCCTCACTCCTTGCCTTTAAGATTTCATTTCTATTGAAATTCTGTTATTCACTCGTACGAGGAAACACTATATTGATTATTGTTTCTTTATACTGTGATTTGCAGTAAGCATATCTGTGGGGTGATGTGTTCATGCAGAGATATATAAAATTTCTAACAACAAAATTCCACAATATCACAATTGTAATTAAAATCTCCAATTTAAATAATTGATTCTTCAATCACTGTGTGCATGCAACACTAAAAATGTTCCGTTATATGTAGGAATTCATTAATTTTATTATATGTATAGAAGAGATTAACTAGTATACATTATCAGTGCACATTAAAATTAATACCATTGAAGGAATTCATTAATTTATTTGAATGTATTTTTTACACATTATTGTTTTAATCTTCCGTATCTAGACGTGTATAAAACAAAAAAATCACTCATAACCTATAAAGTCTTCTTCGTAACATGAAATGTAATGCAATTGTACTGCATTCTTCATGCCCTTTCCTTTTCAATATCCATTTAATAATTTTATAGTATTTAGGAATCTAAAAAAATTTCTAAATGAATTTGGATTAATTTAAAAGTTATAACGTATATATTCTTATGTTCTATGTTCTTTGAGTATTCGTATACAATTTCCGTATTGCATATATATTTCTCTTTTCTAATAATCAAAATAATAATTTTTTTATGAATTACAAGCTTGGATGTCTGGTCTTTTAATGACATATTTCTACCACTCTTGAAAGGAAGAAGCGAGCAAAGGGAAGGATCTCATGCCAAGAATTTTCTTGAGACGAGTAAAACTCAATGAAGTCAAATGGCTGACTAAGACGGGGAGACTCTAAAGAAAATTTGATAATTTGAATATTAGGCAATGCCTTTTAAGGAAAATTCTGAATATAAGTTTTCACTCATGATTAGCTGATTTATCCGTCCAATTTTGAGAAAGAATTAGAAAAAAGAATTATGGTCATTGATCTCATCTTTATCCTAAGCTACTTACAGCAAGTCGTGAAGCCTATTCTCCAATGCTTCACATGGTGACAATTATTTGGCTAATACTGGGGTGTACATGTTCCAGAAATGTTTTTTCATCCCCCCGAGCCTACACTCAGGGCGGGACTGGCACTCAAGAACCATTGTTGGCCCCAAGAGAACCTTGGCCTGGCTTAACTGATAGTGGAAGACTTAAATAACAGGAAACAGTCTCAAAGGACAACTCATGAAATATCTTCAAGAAATATTAAACTAGCCGAAATGACAACTTATATTTGAACATCAACAACTGAAAATGGAAGGACTATAGAACTATAACTATCCGTCTATGAAGCCTCTTAAACAAAGATGGATGTCGGTACAATACCCCCTATCATCCTATCAACTTAAGTACTAAATCAATGATAAAGATGTCCTCCAGATAACAAGGAGGCTCACAGACTGAATCTGAGTGCTCATATGGATCAATGAAGCGGTGGATGCTGATCCTAGTTACCTGTATCTGCGTCATTTTTTATGCAGGCCAAATGGCATTAGTACATTGAATGTACGAGTATGCTAGGGGAAAACAAAACATGACATAGGCTTGAAAGGAATTAGAAAACAACACTTACCTTAGATTTATTCAACTCATAAATACTCAACTAAAATGCGAAGTAAAATAACAATAAAGGTGCAGTTTATACAAAGCATTTAAAACAATAGGTGACAACTCAATGTATTAAGGAAATACAATAGCAACTCAGTTACATATAAAGTAATGTAATATTGTGGAAGTTTCTCTAATTGACAACCATCACTATGAGCTAAAGTGATGATGCAATGTCTCGCCTACACTACCAGAACTGTCCTATACCTTGTTGTGATATAGAACGCTTCAACTAAGTGGATCCACTAGTCTATGCTAAAAAGCACTAAGGAATCATCTAAAATGTATGATTCTTTCTACCTACGATGGTTACATGGTTTATGGAGACTTGAGCTATTATGAACTCGTCCCCATATCGGTGCTCAATACTACTCTAAAAATATACTCAGCTCATATGTTTTAGAAACAAAACTCTATTTGTGATTTGAGATAATTACTCACAAACTAGCTCAAAGTCTCTCTTGGAAATCATTGTTCTCTCTTGTTTAAATGTACAAGCATTTCAACTGTAGGGAATACTTAGTTCCCATATAATCTTTTGAAGAAATGAACTTTACTCTTACTCTTTACGCAACTCAAAACTCAAGCCTTTTACAAATGAGCCTTAAAACAAAGTTAAATCATTTGTAAAAGGCTTTTGGAAAACTCTATGAACATCTCTTCACTTGACTCTTAACTTTCCTTGAATAGAATTATGGATTCAAGGTTCATGATCTCATGTTTATGGATGATTTTATGATGTTTATACATACCTTAGTGTATAGGAATCAACTAGAAAATATAGGTACGTTACTAAGGAACTATTATGAAAAGAAGTAGGAGAACTGGCATCCCTGGCGCTCTTAGAGGCGCGGGGCGCTAGAGGGTGAATTTCAGAAGCTGGGTTAGGGAGCTCTTGCTGGTGCGGCGTCCCAGAGCCAAAACTTCAGAACCCCTTTTGGGGTGCTCTGCGAGGCGCGGTGCCCCAGCCCACTCCCCAGAAAAATCTCAAATTTTCTTGCTCATTTTTCAACTCTAAACCCTCTAAATTCAATTGGTTCTTTCCCCAAACATTTAGAATCGACTATATCATCAATATATGTAAGATTCTACTCGAAATCATACCTAAGCTCATGAATCAAACTCAAGAAACTTTTCAACAACTTCAACAACTTCAACAACAAGAACCCAGAAGAACTTAAACAAATTTCATCAAGAACTCATAATCTTTTCTTTCAAAAAACACAACTACACTGAATTGAATCATGATTGGTGCGTGGGTGAAATAACACAACGCTATGTGATCTCACATACCTCGTAGGGATCACTCCTTGATGAAATCCACGACTTTAGCTTCTAGAACTTGACGTTTCCTTGTTTTCCCTTCTCTTTTCTCCTCTTCTTTTTTCTTCTCTCAAAACCCTAACTCAAATTTCAAAAGCTTAAACTAAAAAAATTCAGTTTAGACCCCTAAGTAATTAGAAAAAATGAAATAATTTAGTTGGGTATGGAAAAGACCAAAACACCCTTCCAAAATCCGGTTTTGACTTTCCATAACTAGACAACCCAACTTCAAATGGACATATCTCACTCATACGCACTTGGAATTGAGCAAACTCGGTGGAGCTGGAAAGATAATTCAAAGATATTTCATACGGTATCTTTTAGCGCACCTAACTCATCCTGATCTAGGAGTTATGTTTGTTTGATTATTTCCAGATTTTTCATTATTTCCAAAAATGACTCTTTTAAATTCTATCTTTTTCTAGTTCTTTGAAATAGCGAGGTGTTAAATGTTTGCGATCGAGATGAATGGATTAGTTCGATCCAAAACTGGAGATAACGGGTGTAAATCTAAGAGGTCATATAATAAGCATTTTGTATTTCATAAAAAATGGAGGCAATATATTCCTCCTATGTGTGTATTTTTTTCATGGACTATTATCTTTTGGAATTATTGGATTGAAATTGCAACACTTCAATTTTTTTTAGTTAGATCCGATCTATTCTTCATTTATTTGTAGGGTCATATCGGGTGATTCTTAAATTGCCCATAGGTGTAAAGATAATTTATTTAGTGTGTGAATGATTTTGGATATCAATTAAGTCACTAGAAACTCTTAGCACAAAGTAGAGCTGAAAGTTTCCTTATCGATTAAGTTTTGATGTAAGATTCTACTTTGGTCAACTTCAAACCACCATATCTCTTAGAATATAAAGAGTTTGTGACCCATAACCTACAAAATTAAGGTATTTGAATCTTCTTTCCAACTCCACCAATTTTGCAAAAATCCGAGGTTTGAGTAAAAAGTACTAGTTTAGTAACTTCATACATTTATGTGATGAGTTTGCCTACGGGAAAACATTAAAAAGGGTCGTTTTTGTCTTTTTAACTCTAAAAAAACCCTAAACGAATTTCTTGACAACTTCAAGACTGAAAATAATCAAATTTTCAACTCTTAATCCATCATGCTCTTCTCTCTCAAACCCAAAGGCAAAACCTAAAGAAAAATCAAAGTATAAGACTTCCATTCAAGATTCTTTCAATGTTTTTTAAGATACTTTCAATCATTTTCAAGATTCTTCTTCAAGGTACGTCTTTCTCTACGAATTCCATTCTTTCCAACTCAAATTCCTCCATACAATTATGACTCACTAATGAAAATCATAATTCTTGGCCATAGAGTTGCAAGAAACTAATTCATGAAATCACTAGAAAGGTTTTCTTGATTTTTCTCGTTCAAGCAAGGGTTTCAAGGCTTCTAATCAAGTTCTTGTTCAATATTCTTCAAGAACCTTATTCTTCAAGGTATGTAAGACTATCATAGTATTGGACTATTTCTTTCCATAGATTTGAGTATTCTTGAGATAAGTTGATTTTGACTTCTTGAGTTTATGTTTCTTTTTGAAATTCTATTTCAAATTATTGAATTGCTATATGTTATGCATTAAAAATCTTAAGTGGATTCGTTCATGTCTATATTTCAGCATGAACCCTATATATTGGGTATTTTTGAGAGGATAAATATTGTTGAGTTATGAGTTTTGAGTTCTTGAGTCCTTGAGTGCTTGAGTCTTGAATTCTGAGTAATGAGTTTCCTTACTCCTATTAAGATCCCTGAGTTGATTCGTTCATGTCCATAATTCCACATGAACTTATTTGAGTTACAAATTTTGAAAAGCTTTTTAAAACCAACACTTGAGTTCTTAAACTGAGTTTTGAGAATGTAAAGATATGCTTTGAGAAAAGAGTTTCTAAAACTTGATTAGCATGAAAATCGAGTATGCTATCAATGTAGGAGCAGTATGGTATCTAGATTTACCATCAATGTTTATGCAGTATGACTTCATGAGTCATCAATGATCATATTAAAATGTGTTTTTGTTATTTTTTTAGAAAGAGTTTTCAAGTATGATTTGTGTAAGAGTATAAGGGGACTATGTGTTCCTAGATGTATCCTTTTTTACATTGCTAAAAGAGAAACTGAGATTTCTAAATGAGTTATGAGTTCAAAAGATATTTCTAGAGCAGTTGCCTCATTTGATTTTAAACTTTGCATTTGCCTTCTATCAAAATTAAGGACAAATTTCTATCAAAGTATAATGAGAGAAATATATTTGGACGAAGTTATAATAAAAAATATATTGAAACTATTTTTAATAATACATGGGTATATTTGACCCTATTTCATTTTTTAAAGTCACATGAATTTTTTGTAATTGAAGTTCATGCTCTATATATTGTCAAACGGTAATTATTTTCTAGTTTTGTACACAAATTGGTATTGGTTCCTAGTTTATATTAGACTGGAACATTAACTAACGTCATTTATAATGATATCACAACAACCATTGAAGTAAACAACGAATATCTGTGAATCTCTAATTAGATTTTCTTGTACTCTGTGTAGCATTATAAGAATTCCTCCTTTTATGTTGTCACTTTCTACATATAACAAAAGTCATGGAGTACATTATTTTTTCAAAATTTAATCTCGGTGATGTAAATTGTTGTCTTAAATTGTTGATTTCTCTTTGTGACAATATTTTTCTTTCTTTCTACTTCTTTGGTGAATTAATTGTTGAATCTTGTTTTACTCTGACAAACATTGTGATGAAAGTACTAACAATTTGAATGAGGCGAGATTAAGTAAACAAAACTGCAATGTATACATATGCACAAAAGAAAAGATCTTTACATGACCCATATTTTACATACTTGTGTAAATATCACTTATTAAATTAAATTACAAACTGAGAAAATAATCTCATTTATTATAATCAACAAGAAGTGGATCTACTTATCATATATAACTTTATGTAGTTGTAGAGGTAAGGGTGGAGCTAGACTTCACCTACGAGTTCATTAAAATTCAGTAATTTTAGCATACTATGTTCTTGTATTTGTATTGAAAATATTTGTTATTGCTCCTGTTTTCTGACTGTTATGTTATTCTTTCCTTGTTATATTATATGTCTTCTTTACTTATGTAGTTTACTTTTAACTTATTTGATGTGCATTCATCGAGTCGAGTATCATTCCGAATAATCCTTCTACCTACACAAGGATTGAAGGATTCTATATACACACTCACACAAAATTGGTGAAAGATGTAGCAGATCACATGAACTTATTTCTAAATCGAGATCTATCTCAGATGAAAAATTATCTTTGTACATTTTGAGCCATCAATAATTTTAAAAATGCTTACGAAACTTGTATATTGTTAATGATTTTTTACTTTAGAATACAAACAGTGCTCTAATAATTGACGACAAAGGACTACGCGCAATACATGTTTATGTAAACTAGTATAATAATAAGGAGAAATTCTTACAAGAACTACAAGAAAAACATGTTCAATGTTTTATCCTATATTTGAAAGAAAAAGAAGTGCAGAAGGAGCATACCAACACAACTAAGAAGAATTCTTATTGGATATCATTAGGGGATTAACAATGCTTTTTGCATAGGTTTCTGCAAGATTGTATCCCTCAACAACAGTAATATGTTCTAGTTTTTTAGTTGAACCATCAAATAACAAGATTAATCCCCGAATCGAAAGTATAATGACCCACTTATTTGATTGGCGAAGGTGCATAGAAAATGTGAGATTGGGTGAAGAAAACATATATAGCACAACATATTTAGGGTATTCGATGGTGAACCATTTCTTCCATGACATATTACCTCTGCAGTCTTTAAAACTCCAAACATCAGAAGTAGTAGCACATATATGACAAGTATAAAGCACATCAAGGTCACTTCCCACTACTACCAGTTTGATAATAGAATTGTCTTCTCAACAAATGGGAATCTCCAAGCTTCCCTATGTATCGTTTACTACATAAAAAGAAATGATGTTGTGTGCATCATCATCATCAACACCCATATATGCAATCCAATAAAGCATCCCATTGACAAATTTACTTGAATGATTTATTAGAAAGATCCCCTGAAGCTGGTCATGGAGTGTTTTCCAAAAATCATTCCTCAATCTATAAATATTGACTACAATCCTCCCGTTGTACCCCTTACCATTGTTAAAATCATGATAATGATCAATAAATAAAGCTTTATAATCATCACGTGAGTCATCGTATCCAAAACCATATTTAGTATTGAAAGAGGTACCCCAAGAAGAATTAAGTAATTTCATTGACTTGCTAATGGTGGGATTCCATATACACATCTCCCTTTCGTGATTGCAAAGAAAAATCAGCCCATTGGGAGAACCCACAAAAAGAGATGGCAAAGTGGGTGGATCTATGTGAAGTACCTCTTGAGTGAGTTGTTCTTTGTTAAAGAGGTGAGGGGGTGAACAAAATTTATATTTTTCACTGCCTGGATATACAAATCTATGATTTCCATTTAATTTGAGATGGGTGTTGACAAAATGAGGGCTAGATATTAGTTGATGCCACGATTTCGAAACAGACATACATTTCAATAGAGACTTTGTGGGAAGCCTTAAGAGAATGTTTGTTATGATTTCATTTGGGAGTATCGAATCATGATTTATTGAGAAAATTAAATGATACCAAGAGAGAAGGAATTTGAATAGAAAAGTCTGATGAATCCAATCCCGAAAAACAAGAAATGAAAACATGGTCAAATGCTTTTTACTGAAGTGAAGAAGTTCTTCTATGAATTTTTTCACTAAAATTGTGCTCTCTTAAAATGACTTTGTCTGACTCATTTATTTATGCATAAAATAAGATAAGGAAGAATTTAAAGAGATTAAACATGATCCAATATCTATTATATATATATTTAGAATAATTTTAATCATGTATAAATAACATTAGTATTTTTCTATTGAAGGAGTTCATCCCTCTTTGGGTCCCCCTTTGATCCCCGCATATTCAGATGTGTAATGGATAATTCCATCATTAACTTTAATGTATTTCTATATCATATCTCTAGCTAATTTGAATGTATGATATATATGAGTATGAAATAGAGGAAATACATTGATTGTTTTTCCTTTAAAATCATAAATAAGAAGGATAATTTTATTAATTTACTATTTATG
Organism: Solanum piurae; assembly: GCA_029582685.1. Lineage (NCBI taxonomy): Eukaryota > Viridiplantae > Streptophyta > Magnoliopsida > Solanales > Solanaceae > Solanum > Solanum piurae. The sequence goes on along the minus strand of JAJOOO010004245.1, from coordinate 43,574 downwards.
AATAAATCAAAATTAGCATAATACATAAATATGACATTTAACTTGGCCTCATTTCACATTTCTTTTCTCCAACTTTTGTTCTGCACAACAAGACATTAAACTTGTATAAACTAGACACTTAAACTTGTATAAAGTAAACTCGTATCTAATTACATACTTCTATTCACTTGTTTCCAAACATAATTTCAGATATGCCAATAGTAGTAGCATTTTTCTCATAGTTGCATGCCGTACAAATTTTTTTACTCCTACTAAACATCACATTATTAAGTTATTTTCATTGCTCCTATTTTCAAAATGTTTTTTTATGTTTCCGGAATGCTATGTTATGCATGCACTGTTATTTGCTATGTCTTCTTTACTTATGTGTTTTCTTTTTAACTACTTTGATGTGTATTACCTGAGTTGAAGAACTTTGGGAAATAGTCTTTCTACCTGCACAAGGTAGGAGTAAGATCTAAGTACACTCTATCCTCCTCATACCTCATTGTAGTACTGCACTGAGTTTGTTATTATTGTTGGCTCAATGTGAAGATGAATTATATGGATGTAATACACTCTTAATTGTAGCTGAAATAATATCTAGACAACCGATTGATATGTTAATAAGAAGAAAGTACACTCAAATTAAGGAATACAAATTTCTTGTTGTATTAAACTATTTATGATAGTACCTACTACACCCCACTAGTAGGTAAGTCTAACCCTTAGCTCAGAGCCATAAGCAACAGACTACCAAGAAAAACTCAACCACAAGAAGCAAAAGGCTTAAAGAAAAGCGAAAAAAGGATAATCGACATATATAAAACAATACAGAAACCACCCCAAGACCTGACATCAAACATTACTTGATCATCTAATGCAAAATAAGAGTACAAGACTTTTACAAATACAACATAAGTATAGACTATCTCTTAATATGATATAAAGACTAAGTGTACCAAAAACAGACAGAAATCGGTAGCTCCAGATGTCAGAAGCTCACTTTAGTCTCTGAAACACCAAGCTGCTCCGCACGACATCAAATTAACAACAATAACTCATAATGTGATATGCAAGGAGCATAAAAAATGTATGAGTACCAAAAAGGGTACGTAGTAGGCAACGACCATCTGAGCTCAAAAGATACAAACATAAATAACAGGTAATAAGGAGAGCATAACACAAGTAACTAAACAATAAATGCTATAGTAGACAGACAATAAACAGTAGAAACAAGATACAATGAGTAAGAAGCTGAGTCAAGAACGTACCTAGAACACAAGCCAATAACCTAATCGCAAGCAACTAAGATACTAAGTCAACTACCTAGGGTCAAGAGGACCCACAATCACAATTCTAAAGTCAAAGCCTATCAACTAGCAAGAAAATAATAGCATATAACAAAATATAGTCAAACAGTAACCTAACCGACCCCCATAAGCCCGGAGAGTATATACAACAAACATAAACCAACGAGCCCCCATAAATCGGAGGATAAAATCAACAAACAAGTATATTGGTTGTAACAAGTCGAAAATAAGACTTACACCTTGTAGTAAAAAACAACAGAAACAGGTGGACCACAGAGCCCTTCATGGGCCATGAACCACCACACGAGCCGTGGGAAGGATCGTTAAGGTGAGACCGAGCCACTAGGGCTCAAGCGTTACAGCATAGAGCCCAGCACGGGCCGTGGTCTTGATGAAGGGCCGTGGTGAGGCTCGTGGAGCTGAGCCATTAGGCCACTATGCCAAGTGAAGGACCACGGTTGCCTTCCCGGCCCATGATCCTTCACAGAGTCCGTGAAGTAGACCGTAGAGGGGGTGCCAGAAACAAGTAGCCACTAACCAACTGATCACGACACACTTGATGGGCTGTGGTCCCTTAAACGGTTCGCCATAAGGCTCGTGGAAAGCCTCCGTCATATTTTAAGTGGGGTCGTGTTGGTCTTTTCCCCTATGCGTTGGACACCTAAACTACGTCATTTAATCCCTAAACTACGTAGTTTTGGTTAGTTTAAGCCTAGTAACTTAATCAGATCTTTCCCTAATCGACCATTCTCCAAAATATTCATCAAAACTAGAGCAAAAAAAGAAGAGACAGTCGACCAAACCCTTCCAAGAACTCATCAAGTTTTCTTAAGTTCCAGCCCAAAAATAGAAAGATTTCTCCGTGAATTTTGTCACCAGGTATGTGGGATTTCACTAGTGGGTTCCTTTTATCCACTAGGTCCCTAGCATTTAGTCAATTTCTTGATTCCCTTTATCTTATTAGACCTAGGGTTTCTAAAACATTATATAACTGTTGCGATTTAGCTGTTATAATGATCTAAATCAAATTTTTATGTTTTCGTAACATAGTTGCTTAGTTTCTTGCATGAAATCTAGAACCTTAATTGTGTAGATTCGGTTAGTTCATGAATTACATTTGCTAGGTCAGTTTAAACCGATATACATGCTCCAGTTAAAATTGTCACATTGTCAGTTTATAAATGTTACATTCTCACATTTGCATGTCAGAATATTGAGCTATCCAGTACTTCAAATATGTTGTTTATGCGCATTCCAGTTGGGAGTAGACTTAGACCGAGTTAGACTAGGGTTCAGCGTATCCGTATAGTCCCAGAACTACATGCCCCCGTAGGTTATAAGTCCCCTCTATTGGGCATCATATTTAGTGATCACGCCAATAATGCCTTTATACCCCTGGAAAGGTATATCCGGTCCTCTCGATGGGACGTATACATCGGACTCCACGTTTTAGCTCACATGGTTTTATATCGGTTATTAGTAGCTCCCACATCAGACTTTAGTGCATTTGACCAGGTTTTCAGTTATATCATAGTATTCAGTGTCAACATGTCATGTACTTGGTCATTGCTTTCAGTTCATTTCATTTCAGTATGTTTCAGTATTTCCATCATGTTCAGACTATATCATTGCTAAGTATGCTTCGTTTAGTTTATATGTTTTGTTCAACTTTTATCCTATTCTTCATACTCAGTACATTACAAGTACTGACGCATAGTCAGAGCTACATCCTTTGATGATGTACTTTCAGCTACTCAGCATCCATATCACACGTATATCGATTCCCGATCAACATTTAGCAGCTTCAGGGGTGAGTCCTCATACATCGAGGACAATAGACATGTGTTTTTCAGATTTAGTTATTTATTTTCAATTTAAGTTTTTCTAGAGTTAGTTGGGGGCATGTCCTAGTAACTCTTGTCAGTTAGAGGTTATTTTAGACATAGTTTAGATTCAACTTTAGATTTGAGTGTCTGTTTAGTATCATTAAACTCTTATTCAATATTTTTATATTTAAACAAGTTTTGGGTATTCCCCACTATTAGTTATATCATGACTTATCTTGCGCATTAGTTTATATTTCATAGATATATTTAGTTCGGCTTATGATATGCCAGCTCAGGGTTAGCTTGGGGTTACTCGTGATCCTAGGTCCCGTGTTTACGTCAAGGGGGTAACCTTAGGGCGTGATTAACGTTTCAAAGACACTTCATCCAATTCTAAATGTCAACGATCGCTAGTCACTACATAACCCAACTAAAGGAGTTGGGGTCGATCCCACCGAGAATAGCTTTCCCTTCGTACTCAATTATGAAAATATGACAACAATCTCTTTAATTGAACACTCAACACGAAACAATTAAATAGTGAGGTGACACTTGGGGGATTGACCAACAAATTATTAAATTTAACTTAGTGGATGAACATCGATGCTTACAATGGGGTAAATCGTCGTGGGTAGGTCGGACTATATGTAAATTCATTTTCTCTCGAACAATCCATATCTTTGTTGAATTCTCTCGAACTTCAACACTAATCAGAAGATGCCCAGTCCTCGTCCTCATCAAATCCACTCTCTCGAACTAGATACAAATGATAGATCCCATGTTTCACTTTCTCAAACTGAAATCATAGTGACCCACTACTAAGAATACTAAATTTGCTACTTTGGCTCAGTACTTCTCTCTCGAACAAGCACAAAACACGTAAATTGATATACTAATCATGCACGACGACCTCAAAACGCAGCAACAATTTAGACCCACTTCAAATTAACACCATTACTCGAAAATCAATGACACCCACTTTAAAAACATCAGAAGTAGTAGTAGATAGATGACAAGTGTAAAGCATAGAAAGGTCACTTCCACTACTCCCAATTTGATATTAGAATTGCCTTCTCCAAAAATGGGAATCTCCAAGCTTCTCTTTGTATCGTTTGCTACATCAAAAGAAATGTTGGTGTGTGCATCATCATCATGACAAATACCCATATAGGCGATCCAATCAAGCTTCCCATTGACAAATTTACCCGAATAATTTATTAGAAAGATACCATGAAGCTTCTCATGGAGTGCTTTCCAACAATCATTCCTCAAACTGTAAATATTGACAACAATCCTCATGTTGGATGTAAAACCTCAGATCTCATAACGGTGAAAATCCTAGTTTTTCAGTGCCAGTACCAAGGAAACCACCCACAGACCATAGTTAGAACCACGGAACGTAGGTGGGTCCCATCGTATGAAGGCCCAGAGAACTAGTCTTTGAAACCATCGACGGTCAACCAGGTCGGTCTGTTGTTTGACCAACAAACCGTACGTCAGATCGTCGATGGAGATCGATAGTTCTTTGAAAAGAAAGGGTTATTGGGTCAATTTCAAATGGTCATATCTTTTAGCAAAATATGAATAAGGTGGTCCATGACCTATCAAACTAAAAATAATTGAATCCTCTTAAGAACGCAACAAAGTTTGCTAAAATCCAAGCTTAGAGTAAAAGGTTATGCTCATTCAAGAGAAGCCCTCTCAGGCAGACCTCAAACCACGACCTAGTTGACGGGCCGTGGTTCGAATGATGGTCAGTCAGTCCCATAGTAGTTGGCACTTCGTCAGTCTTAAGTCAGGGTCATCTTTGTCTTTTCCCCTATGCTTTGGGTACTTAAACTACGTCGTTTGAGGCCTAAACTACATTGTTTTACTCAGTCAAAGCCTAATAATCTAGTTAGGCATACCCAGAACCCTCATTCTCCAAAAATCATCCAATTAGAATAAAAAGAAGAGAAAGAGGTACTCATTTCTTTAAAGAACAAGCAACAATGTTCTTCAAAGTTCAACGCCGAAATCCAAAGGATTTCTCCATAGATTCTGTCACCAGGTATGTGGGATTTCAGTAGTGGGTTTCTGTCACCTATTTGGTCCCTAGATTCCAGTCAGTTCCTTGATTCTACATATCTTGTTTAGACTTAGGGTTTGTAAAATATTGTAAAATTGCTGTGATTTCAGTTTCTATAGTATCTGTAGTTTAAATAGCATATTTTCTTGGAAACATTGCATAATTCCATGTATAAAACTCAGAATTCTAGTTTGTGTAAATTATCTTAGTTCATGAATTATACTTGCAAGGCCAGTTAGAAAGAGAATCATGCTTCAGATTTTGAATGTCACATTTTCAATATATATAAATGTTGTATTCTCAGTTAGAATGTCAGTATTTTGACCTACTTAGTACTTAGTGTATTTTAGCTTCATATACATTCAATTGGGAGTAGACCTAACACCGAGTTGGACTAGGGTTCAGCGTACCCTCAAAGTTCCAGAACTACGTGCCCGCGTAGGATTATAAGTCCCCTCTTGTCACCCCAAAATATTTGAGCTAAGACTCGAACCCTTCTTCGTTGAGAGTAAGATTGTTCGGAGGAATTTTAATTTTTTTTAGGTGTTAAGGTCACTAGATGAAGCACCTTAATTTCCAAAAATACTTAAAGATAATTCCTTCAAGTCATTCCTAGGTTCTTCTATGTTTGGGGTAAACTTCAAATGACCATAACTTTTAGTACATAGTGAGTTACGATACCCATAAAATATATAATGAAAGGTCTTGGAATCCTCTTTCCAACACAGTCGAGTTTGCTAATTTTTGAGCTTTTATGAGGGAGATATGCTTGTTTGAAGGCGGGCTGTCCAAAAAAGGAAAGCTACCCGAAAATATGAAGGGTATTTTGGTCTTTTCCTTACCCAATCAGCTTAAAATGAATTTTAGTAATATTTTGGGGACAAAACTTATTTGGGTCAGATTTCATAAATCCAAATACGCGTAGGGTTTTAGAAGATAATTCATTCAAGTCATTCATTAGTTCTTTTATGCTTTTGGTCAACCTCAAACAACCATAACGTTCAGTAAAGGATGAATTAGGATACCTATAGGATATCAAATGAGAGATCTTTGAGTCCTCTTTCCAACGACATTGAGTTTGCTAATTTTCAAGCTCGTATGAGGGAGATATGCCCTTTTGAAGTGAGGTTGTCCATTTAAGGAAAGTTACCAAAAATAGGAGGGATATTTTAGTTACTTCCTTACCCCCACTTATTTGAAACGCGAATTACACCCAATTAAGGGTCTAAACTGATTAGAATCAGTTTCATTCTTCCCCAAAAGCGTTAAGAGTTTTAAAGAGAGGATTCAAGAGGAGAAAAAGTTTAACATTTTCAAGCGTTCGTTCAAGAAATTCAAGATTTCACCAAGAACCTAGCTCTTTGAAGTATGTAATCTTCCATAGTGTTGGGTTTGTTCGCCCACACGTCAATCATGAGTTTCTTTTACCAATTTCATCCATGAGATTGACTATGTTGACAATCTTGTTGAGTTCATGAGGTTTTGTGCTTCTTTCTTTGATAATGACGTTGTTGTTGAGTTCTTGAGGTGAGAGTTTCGAATTCTTGACTAATAAAAGGCTCAAAACAATCTGATTTTCATATTTTAATCCATCATTCACTTCTCTCTCAAACCCTAGGGAAAAACCCTAAGGACAAATCAAATTAGAAGACCCTATTCAAGATTCTTTCGATCTTTTTTCATGATTCTTTTAATCTTTTACAAGATTTTTTCAATCCTTTTCAAGATTCTTCTTCAATGTAAGTCCTTCTCCAAGAATTTTATTTTTTCATCTCCAATTCTTTCATACAGTTATGGATAACTAATGAAAAACATAATTCTTGGTCATAGAGATTTCAAGAAAGTAATTCAAGAATCTCAAGAAACGTTTTCTTGATTGTTTACCTTCAAGCTAGGGTTTCAAAATTTCTAATGAAGATTCTTCTTTAAGATTATTCAAGATTCTTCAAGAACCTTGTTCTTCCAGGTATGTAAAGTTATCATAGTGTTGGACTAGTTCGTCCTCACGCCCTACATCTACTTTCAAATCAGTCAAAGAGAAATCTAGGATTCTTTCCCTAGATTTGAGTATTCTATTGATAAGTTGACTTTGAGTTCTTGAGTTCACGTTTCTTTTAAAAAATCTATTCCTAAGTATCGAGTTTCTATATTTTTATTGAGATCCTACAATTGATTTATTCATATCTATATTTCAGCATGACCCTATTTTTAGTTATAAATTTTGGAAAGATTTCTTTTAAAAGACAACACTTGAGTTCTTAAAAAGAGTTTTGAGGAAGAAACTATGAGAATGAGAAAAGTCCTATACATGAGTCCATAATGTTATGTCGACCCATTAGTCAAGTCGTTCATACCCATAAATCCCGCGTGAACTCCGTAAATTGAGTATCTCTAAGAGGTGTAGTATCTTCAAGTTCTAAGTTCTTGAGTATTGAGTTCCTAACCCTTTTGAGATTATATTCCTAATTGTGGGACTACTATATGTCACCCATGAAGGTCCTTGAGTTGAGTAGTTCATGCCCATAATTTTATATGAACCCTATAAGTTGAGCATTCATGAGATGAGTAGTATCATTGACTCCTTGAGTTTTAGATTTGTTGACTTCCAAGTATTGAGTTCTATGCATGGTTAATGAAAACCTAGAATTGAGTCGTTCACGTCCATAATTTGGCATGAACCCTATTAAGAAGTCTTTTTACATATTGTTTTAAAATTTGAGCATTGAGTATGAGGATGAGTAGAGTCAAGTTTCATTTTTTTCAAAATGAATATATGGGAACTAAGTATTCTCAAGAGTAAATACATTCATATTTAAGTCGAGAGAAATCACTGATTTCCAAAAGGGTTTTGAGTAGTTTGAGTACAATCTCATTTAAGAGAATGATTTTTGAGTAATAATCTCAAAAAAAGAAAGAAAGAGTTATATTTTTAAAAACATATGAGCTAGTATAATTTGGGAGTAGTATTGAGCACCGATATAAGGGAGAGTTCATACAACTCACAACCCCAAAAACTATGTAGCCAATGCGGGTAGAAAGGGTCATACTTTTTAGATAATTCCATAATGATTTTTAGCATAGAATAGTTGATCCACTTAGCAGTAGGTTCTATACCTCAGAAAAGTATAATACAGTTCTGGCAGCGTGGGCTAGACGTTGTATCATCACATAAGTCATAGTGATGGTTGTCGGTTAGAGAATCTCCCACAGAGTTATATTGTACTTTTATATACAAATTGATTTATTATTATATTATTTAATACATTGAGTTGTTATCTACTGTTTTAAAAGCTTTCCATATATTGCATCCTTTATTGTTGCTTTATCTTGAGTAAAATATCCAAAGTTGAGTATCTAGAGTTGAGTATTCAGAGTTGAGTATCTTATTTTTGAGTTGAGCCCCTATTTTTCAGAGTTGCGTTGAACTATGTTTCACAGTGTTGAGTATCTTATTGTTGAGTTGAGCCCTATTTCTCTGAGTTGAGTTAAACTATGTTTCACAGAGTTGAGTCTCTTATTATTCAGTTGAACTTTGTTACATTGAGTTGAGTTGAGTTGAGTGAGTTGAGAAGAGGTAAATATGTTTCTTTTCCATCAGTTCAAGCTTATGTTTATGTTTTCAAATTTTCCTTACATGTTCGTACATTCCATGTACTGAGCAATTTGGCTTGCATCATTTTGTGATGCAGATATAGGTATTCAGGATCATCTATAGGCATTTCATTGAGGTCATGGGATATTCCAGTCAGCTTTGGTGAGCCTTCTTATATTTTGGAGGACTTCAACTTTATCTTACATTTAGTAGTTTTGTGATGTTGTGGGTCTTTTTCCGATATCCTTCTGTAATAGTAGAGGCTTCATAGATAGACAAAGTTGAGTAGTTTTCACTATGTCTCTTCTTTGAGTTGTTTATACAAACATTGAGTTTATCTATTGAGTATCTTTGAGATGTCGAGTTATTGAATTTAATTCATTTTTAATATTTTATATTATTGTGTTAGTCTTCCACTTGTAGCCGTCCTAGATGAGGGTTCTCTTGGGGACCAACAATGGTTCTCGAGTGCCGGTCATGTCTAGGATGTAGGCTAGGGTCGTGACACCTCTGTTGGGCATCAATATTAGTGATCATGCCACAATCATGCCTTTATACCCTTGACAAGGTATATTTGGGTCCTCTCGATGGGGCATATACATCAGATTCCACATTTAGCTCATCTGGTTTATGTCGCTTAATGGTAGCTACCACAGTCAGATTCTTAATGCATTGACCAGGTTTTCAACATTTATATCAGCATACAGTTCAACATGTTATCTTCATGATTAGTAGTTGGTCATTGCATTCAACTTAACTTTTCAGTTATGTTTCAGTATTTATATCCTTGCTCAGATTATGTCATTGCTCAGTATGTCTTGTTCAGCTCATATATCCTTGTTCATCCGTCTTTGGATAATTCCATCAATAGCTTTAATGTATTTATATATCTTATCTCTAGCTAATTTGAATGTATGATACGCATGAGTATGAAATAGAGGGCGTAAATTATTATTTTTTCCTTAAATATCATAAATATGAACGATAATTTTAATAATTTAATATTTATGAATCAATCCAAATTCCCGTAATATTGAATAACGAAACACTTATTTAGCATAGAGATGTGAAATACTGAATAGACTTCTACTAACTCTGACGGTAGCTCCAACTAAAAAGGTAGATTACCAACTATCTTAGATACCCGACAAGGACCAATTTATCGGGTAGTGGGCTTCTTATCGAATCTCCTAACACCTTTCATCAGTGAAACATTCACATGTACCCAATCATCAACCTCAAACTCCATATATCTTCTTCTAACATCTGTATAGGATTGTTGGTGGCTTTGCACTATTTTCTCCTTCTCTTGGAATATATTTTCATTCTCCATGGATTGATGAACTATGCCTGGTCCTGTCAACTGAGCTCCACCAGCCTCAAACCAACCAATACGAGATCTACACCTTCTCCCATAAAGAGCCTTATTAAGATCCATTTGAATACTAGAGTGATAGTTGTTATTGTATGCCAACTCTATAACAGGCTAGTGCTCAACCCAATTCCCTTTGAAATCCAACACGCATGCTCTTAGCATATCCTCCAAGGTATGAATAGTACAATCTACTTGACTATCTGACTTAGGATGAAAATCTGTACCAAGGCTTACCTTCGAACCCAAACCTTTCTGAAACAACTTCCAAAACAATCTTTTACTGAATTCTTTGTCTTCAGCGGTATGAAATGGGTTAATTTAGTGATTCGGTCTACAATCACCCAAATCGAATCATGTTGCCTACGAGATCGAGGTAAGAAAGTAATGAAATCCATATTAATCACCTCCCGCTTCCACTCTGGAAGTGCTATGTTCTGAGCCACACCACATGGTCTTTGGTGTTTAACCTTGACTTGCTTGTGATTTGGTCACTTAGCAAGAAAATCTACAATACACTTGTTAATACTATTCCACCAATAGAGTTCTCTCAAGTCATGATACGTCCTTGTGGAACCTGGATGAATCGAATATCTGGAACTATGAGATTTAGCCATAATCCTTTCTTGAAGCTCATCCACCTTTGTTCAAAAGCTATCACCTTTTGCTTATGAACATATGTCTTTTGTTCAAGTAAGATAGGGTCTTTGTCTTGCATCTCCTTCACTTCTGACACTAATGATGATTCAACCCCACTTTTCACAACAACTCCACCTTTACTAGAGTCTTAACAAATGGACTCCAAAACATGCAAGTTTGGGAACTTCCTTAGCTAAATGTTTCATGCCTTGCTCGACATGAACAATACTCCTCATGGACAATTTATTCAAGGCAACAACAAAGATGTTAGCTTTACCTGGGTTATAGATGATACTCATATCGTAATCTTTGAGTAAATCTATTTACCTCATTTGTCTAAGATTAATCTCCTTCTTACTAAAAACATACTGCAGACTCTTATGGTTGGTGAACACATTCACATGAATGACATAGATATAGTGACGCCATATCTTGAGAGTAAAAACTATTACTGCCAACTTGAGATTGTGTGTTGGGTAGTTTCTCTCGTGAATCTTAAGTTTCCTAAAAGAAAGGGTTATAACCTTACCATTTTCCATCAACAAACAACTAAGTCCCACTCTGAATGCATCACAATAGATGATAAAACCCTTTGTACCCTCTGGTAGGGTCAACACTTGGTAGTAGTTAACCGAGTTTTTAATTCCTGAAAGCTATTCTCACGAGCTTTAGACCATTGAATCTTATTTGTCTTCCAAGTCAACAGTCAACGGGGGATGAAATAGATTAAAACCCCTCGACGAACCTTTTGTAGTAACCTGCCAATCCCAAGAACTTTTTATATCAGTTGGGGATGTGGGTTTGGGCAGATTCTGCATTGCCTCAATCTTCAAGAATTTTGTTCTTTCATGTATGTAAGCGTATTCATAGTGTTTGACACGCCTCGAGCCTACACCCTGGACGTGGCCACCACTCGAGAACCATTGTTGGCCCCAAGCAAACCCTTGGCTTAACTTAATACTCAGCAGAAGACTTACTCAACAACAAATAAACCTCAAATGTAAAGATTTAACTCGAGATCCCAAATAGATAAACTCAAAATATTTTAAAGAAACATCCAACTTGCCAAAAGAGGTAACTCAAGTATAGAACATTAACAATTGACAATGAAACAGACTTCTCAACTACAATTGTCTATCTATGAAGCCTCTAGTACTATGAGGGATCTCGGGACAAAACCCCCGATCATCCCAACAAAACTAAAATAATAGAAATAAAGAGGGATCCTCCAGAAGCAAGGAGGCTCACAAAATGACTTTGGGACTGTAAGTGGTATCAACGAAGCACTCGTTGATGACCCTAAGTACCTATATATGCATCATGAAAGATACAAGCCAAATGGCGTCAGTACATGGAATGTCCGAGCATGCAAGGGGAAATCTAAAACATGACGTAAGCTTGAACTGGAACTGAAGAAACATACTCACTTCATCTCAACTAGAGGTACTCAACTCAGAAATACTACACTCAGTTCAATATAAAAGCAACAATAGAGATGCATTATAAAGAAATATTTGAAAACAATAGATAATAACTCAATGTATTTAAAATATAGTAATACCTCAGTTTGTATGTAAATATAAAAAATAACTTAATTTGGGAGATTCTCTAATTGACAACCATCACTATGAGCTATGTGATGATACAACATCTCGCCCACGCTGCCAGAAATGTCCTATACCTTGCCAGAGTATATGCCATCCTCACCAAGTGGATCCACTAAAATATTCTTACGAAGAAATAATAAATCATCTAAAAATTATGACCCTTTCTACCCACGTTGACTACATGGTTTATCAGGAGTTTAAGTTGTATGAACTCCGTCTATCAGTGCTCAATACTACTTCCAAAAATATAACTCAGCTCATATGTTCAAAAACATTTCCTCATCCTCAATCTTCGAGATTATTACTCAAAATGTTTTCTTAAAAGAGATTATACTCAAAAACTCCTCATGAACTCATTTGGAAATCGAGGTTTCCTCTCTTTTTAAACGTTAAAACGTTTACTCTTGGGAATACTTAGTTCCCATATATTCATTTTGAAAAATGAAACTCAACTTTCCTCATCCTCAAACTCAAGTGCTCAAGTCTTAAAACAAGTTTTAAAAAAATTGTAAAAGACTTCTCAAAATGACTTGAAAGAGCCCCTCAAGACTTTACTCTTAACTCTACCTTGAATTTGAATTAGGAATTAAAGGTTTATGATTCGTTTTATTAAGTATATATCGATGTTTATATGTATTTTAGAGTAGTTATAATCAAAAAGGAGTGAAGGTACACTTTAAAAGAACTCAGACGGGACAAACGACAGAAACATTATGGGGGCAGGCAACTCCGACGCACTGAGCAGCGTCGGGCGCCAGCCCCCAAACTAAACAGCACCATTCCTGGCACACTGCTAGCGGGGCGTGCCAGCCCCTTCTGGTGCATCAGTGGTGCGTTACCCTATGCCCCACCTCGAAAACCTGACAAATTTTTCAATTCAATATTTTGCTCTAATTCACCTAGAATCGAATGGATTCTTCAAAACTCTCTTACATTTTAATACCTAACATAAGTACACAAAAATATAGTAACAAAATCCCTCAAACTCATAACATTCATCTCAAGAACTCATCGAAACCCATCATTAAAGATTTTAGAACGATACTTCAACAAACTCATCAAGAACTCAATATACCCAATCTTATGAATGAAAATCATAAAAGATACTCATGATTGGTGTGTGGGTTAATGAACCCATCACTATGAAAACTTACATACCTCTATTTGGCAAAACAAATCCTCCATTTGCAAGAGATCTTGTTCGTTCTTCTTTTTTTCCTCTTTTCCTCTTCTTGAACTCCTCTCAAAATCCTAAGCATAATTTAGGATTGTCAAAACTGACCCAAATCAGTTTTGACCCCTAAAATAATACTAAAAATGTTTTAAGCTGATGGGGTAAGGAAAAGACAAAAATACCCCTCACTAATTTGGGTAACTTTCCTTAACTGGACAAGCTTATTTCGAACAGGCATATTTCCCTCATCCGAACTCAAAATTTAGCAAACTCAGTGGTGTTTGAAAGAAGATTCAAAGGCCTTTCATTTGATATCTTATGAGCTACCTAACTCATCCTGTACTGAAAGTTATGGTCGTTTGAAGTTGACCCAAAACTCACAACTTAAGCATAATTTGCAAAATTCTCAGTTTGGCTCTTTCCAAATTTATTCATTCTAAATTTAACTCTTTCTAAGACCAATGTTTTACAATGTTGGTCTAGTTCATCCTCACGCCCTACATCTAAATTCAGTTAGTAGTAAGTTTAATCTAGGGTTCTGCTCTCAGTTTTCTGAAACTCCTACCATATGATATTTTGATACATTTTGCATTGAACTCCTTGAATTGTTTTTCATGCTTGTCGTTCCACATGAAGCCTATATATTGAATCTTACTAAAAGTATTTTGAATTAGTAAGTTCCTCACATTGATTTTGAAAACTAAAGAGAGTTTAAGAGAAAAATTTTAAGAAGGGTTTTAAATGCCAATTTAAGGGGACTATTTTAACTAAAGATAGTTCCGAAAGTGTCATTTTTAACTTGAAAATATAACACTATATAAATAAAAGTATAGAGAGTTTTTAGAAGTACTTAGTACAACTTTAGTCACTTCTCAAATAATTCTTTGAGAAATTATCTCAACTCAAAGAATATTGTACGTGAGCATTTCATATATATATATATATATATATATATATATATATATATATTATTTTAATTCAATATATGCTATTATTGCATTTTATTTGTGAAGTTTAAATAGTTTTATCTCATGCTTATCATTTACTTCAATTGAGTTATACTTAGCCTCTTAGTTCAGTTATTGTTTCACTCAGCCCCATTACATACTTGTGTATTTTATGTTCTAATGTCATTTGGCTTGCATCACTTTATAATGCTTACACAAGTGTCCAGGACCATCAACAGACATTTCGTTGAGATCACCTGGTCACTCTTCAGCTTTTGGTGAGGTCTCCTAGTTTTCAGAGGATTCCAGTCTTCAGTTTTCTTTTAATAGTTGTCTAAGGTTGTCGTGGGTATTGTTTCAACCTGTATATTAAAATAGAAGAGGCTTCAAAGATAGATAGTATTGAGGGTCTTTCAATGTTGCTATTCAGATGTTTTGTTAAAATTATTACTGATTTCATTAAGTATTTTCAGAGATTTTAATTGAGTACTTGAGTTAATAATTTTTTTCAGTTGTAAATTCTATATCTGCTTGAGTCAGTGTTCTGCTATGTAGTCAGCGAGGGCAAGGGTTTGCTTGGGGACTAACAATAATTCTCGAGTGCCAGTCAGATCCAGAGTATAGGCTCGGGGCTAACAAACTTTTTATTAAAGCACATAGTTCAAGAGTCCTAGGGTGTGTATGAGGACGTGTCTTGTAGGGTACTTCTTATTGGTGTGAAATGCGCCACATATATAATGGGGAAGCTACAACATTTAGGAGATTTTCACTTTCTTCTTACTCTTGTTCGTGTGATAGAGTTCAAATCTACAAAAGTTTCTTCTCACTCATGCATATGCGTGGCTTTTCCCATCACACCTCCATGAAGATATGTTCAAAGACGTCCTGCTAGGAGGAATGCTAATCCTCAAGGTCAGGAAACTTTAAATACACCAGAACTGCAACCCCTTTAGAGATGTCACTAGTGTTGAGTTCATGTATTGTATTCAGATGATGACTTGGGTTGTGGAAAATAAAGTTGATCAACAATGAGTGAGTCATTAGGATGTTGCTGATACATCCAATGTAACACCCTGGAATTTTTTTGAGCTAAGACTCCAACCATTCTTCGTTGTGAGTAATATTTTACCGAGTTATTTAAAGATTTCTTAAGTTTTAAGTTTTCTAGATGAAGCACCTTGAGTTCCAAAAAGAACTAAAGAGAATTTTTTCTAGTCATTCCTAGGTTCTTTTAAGTTTTGGGTCAACGTTAAACGACCATAAGTTTTACCACAGGATGAGTTAGGAAACCCATATGATATCAAATGAAAGGTCTTGGATCCCTATTTCCAACTTCGCTGAGTTAGCTAATTTTCGAGCTCGAATTAGGTAGAAATACCCGTTTAACATTGGGTTGTCCAATTAGGAAAAGTTACCTCAGAATATGAGGGGTATTTTGGTCTTTTCATTACCTAATCGGATTTAAAAATATGCTTAGGATTTTTAGAGGAGTTCAAGAAGAGGAAAAGAAGAGAAAATGAAGAGCGTTCAAGATTTTTGTCATTCTTCGAGGGATTTCTCCAAGAATTTTATACTAAGAGGTATGTAAGCTTCCATAATGTTGGGTTTGTTCACCCACATGCCAATCATGAGTTTCTCTTATGAATTTCATCCATGAGATTGAGTATATTGATAATCTTGTTTAGTTCTTGAGGTTTTGTGCTTCATTTTTGATAATGAAGTTCTTGAGGTGAGAGTTGCGAATGAGTGTTGTTTTTGGTGTAGAATTCGTTGTAATTAGGTTGGTTTTAAGGATCCAAAAGATTTTTGAGGAAATCAATAAAGTTTAGATGAGGTAGGGATGGAAAATATTAAAGAAAAATTAGTCGGAATTGTATGGAACATGGATGCGGCGGTGCGCCCCTGCTGTGCCTGAGGGGCTGGCACCCTGCGCTTGCAGTGCACCCTAGACCAGCCTCACTCAACTGAGGGCTGGCGTGATGTGACACTGCGGCGCCAGAGACATCACGTCCTTTCTACCTCCGTTCTTCTTTTCGTATTCGATATTTCAAAACATGTCTTCACTCTCTTAGTGCTTTTCACCATTCAACCTACATCCAATCATCAAGAAATCCTATATATCAAGCCACGATCGTTGAATTCATAAATTAAATTCAAAGAAGATTTATGAGTAGATTTCAAGAAATTCTTTGAGTTAAAATGTTAATCCTTCAAGATCAATTATGGATTCGAGTAAATTTTTTTGAAAGTCCCTCTGAGTCTTTTCAAGGAGTCTTCTACCATAAATTTTAAATTATTTCAAGGCTCGAGCAAGTTAGTATGAGAAGGAGGAGAATATATTCATGAGTCAACATTATCATTCATATCCTTGAGTCAACTCGTTCATGCCCATAATTCCACTTTAAATCCATAACTTGATTTTCTTTGAGAGGAGTAGTATCTCCAAGTTCTAAGGCTTGAGTATTGAGTTCCTAATCATTTTAGGATTATATTCCTAATTATGGGACTACTACATGTTACCCATGAAGGTCATTGAGTTGAGTAGTTCACGCCCATAATTTTGCAAGAACCTTATGAGTCTAGCAGTCTTGAGATGAGAAGTATCATTTTGTCCTTGAGTTGAGTAGTTCATGCCTATAATTTTGCATTAACCCTCCGAGTCGAGCATTCTTAAGATGAGTAGAATCATTGACTCCTTGAGTTCTGGAGTTGTTGAGTTCCAAGTCTTGAGTTCTATGCATTGTTATTGAAAACCTTGAATTGAGTCGTTAACATCCATAATTCGGCATGAACCCTATCTTAAGAAGTCATTTTACAAATTGTTTTAAAACTTGTTTTAAAAACTTGAGCACTGAGTATGAGCACTACATCAAAAACTATTATTAGCGGCAATTAAGAATTAATTTTCGCTAAATATGTATTTTAGCGGCAATTAGCACTCTTTGTATATATCCCTAAAGCCTTTAGCGACATTGGTTCTAATGACACTTAACTTATGCCGGTCAGACTTTAGCACTCTTTATTAATGTCAATATTTATTGCCGCTAAAAGTTGTTTTTGTTGTAGTGGAGGAAGAGTAGAGTCAAGTTTCATTTTCTTTAAAACGAATATATGGGAACTAAGTATTCCCAAGAGTAAATGTTTTCACATTTAAAAGATGAGGAAACAGAGATTCCCAATAGAGTTTTGAGCAGTTTGAGTACCATCTCTTTTAAGAGAAATATTTTTGAGTAATAATCTCAAACCGAAAGAGTTATATTTTTAAACGTATGAGCAAGTTATATTTTGGGAGTAGTATTGAGCATCGATATGCGGGAGAGTTCAGACAACTCACAGCCCCCATAAACGATGTAGCCAACATGGGTAAGATAATTCCTTATTACTTTTTAGCATAGACTAGTGGATTTACTTAGTTAATAGGCTCTATACCCTGGCAAAGTATAGGACTATTCTGGCAGCGTGGGCTAGACGTTGTATCATCACATAACTCATAGTAATGGTTGTCGGTTAGAGAATCTCCCACATAGTTACTTTGTATTTTTATATACAAACAGAGTTATTATTGTATTTTCATACAATGGAGTTATTATTGTATTTTTGCATACAACTGATTTATTATCCATTATTTTAAAAGCTTTCCAGATATTGCATCTTTTGTTGTTGCTTTATCCTTGAGTATCCAGAGTTGAGTTGAACTATGTTTCACAAAGTTGAGTTGAACTATGTTTCACAAAGGTAAGTATCTTATTGTTGAGTTGAGCCCTATTTTCTCTGATTTGAGTTGAACTATGCATCACATAGTTGAGTATCTTATTGTTTAGTTGAGCCCTATCTCTGAGTTAAATTGAACTATGTTTCACTGAGTCGAGTATCTTATTATTGAGTTGAACCCTATTTTCTCTTAGTTCAGTTGAACTATGTTTCATTGAGTTGAGTTGAGTGAGTTAGGAAGAGGTAAGTATGTTTGTTTTCTATCAGTTCAAGCTTATGTTTATGCTTTAGAATTCACCTTACATGCTCATACATTCCATGTACAAAGCCATTTTGCCTGCATCATTTCATGATGCAAATAGAGGTATTAAGGATCACCGACAGGCATTTCGTTGACGTCATGTGATATTCTAATCACCTTTAGTAAGCCTTTTTATATTCCATAGGACTTCACCTTTATCTTACTGTTAGTAGTTTTGAGATGTCGTGGGTCTTGTTCCGATAACCTTCTGTAATAGTAGAGGCTTCATAAATAGAAAGATTTGAGGAGTTTTTGTAATTACTTTTATTTTGAGTATTGTGTATACATTTTAAAAGGTTAAGTATTTGAGTTTATTGAAATTTAATTCAATTTTAAGCTTTTGTATGCTTGAGTTAGTCTTTCACTTGTAGCGAGTTAGGATGAGGGTTTACTTGGGGACGGACAATGGTTCTCGAGTGTCAGCTACGTCTAGGGTCTAGGCTCAGTTCGTGACAAACTTGGTATCAGAGTACAGAGTTCAAGTGTCCTAGGGTGACTATGAATCCATGTCAGTAGGGTCCTGTTTATAGTTGTGGGGGCCCCACTTCTATAAATGAGGGACTATAAGCATTTAAAAAAATTCCCTCATTTCATACTCTTAATCGTGCAATAGAGCTATGTCATAGAGAATTCTTCTAACTCATGTGTTCTCATATCCATTCGACTATCCCTCGTACCAGAGGTAGTTGAAAAGAAATGTTAGTTCTTTATCCATGAGTTTCTCTTAGAAAAATATTGAGGAGGTCATGAGACTCCAGAGGGGATTAAGAGAAGCCCATGAGTGAGTTAAGTATTGAGTTTCAAAGGAATGCGCTCATGTTCATATGAATCATGTGTTCAAGTTAAAATTGAGTTGTACTCTCTTCTCTAAGCCCTATTTCAGCTGAGATCCATATGGGAAGTATGTTTAGAGCTTGGGTAGTATTTCCATCCCAAAAAGGTAGCATGAGTTACAACATTATGAATAGTAGTGATAGTGCCCAGAGTTCGGGGAAAGTATGCAGAGGTTTAGTAATCTAAGAAAAGGAGATAATGATGGGGTAGATTATGTTATTGCAACCATGCACCCAGCCAGCCATAAGGGATTAGTTCATTATGATTCAAATAAGGAATAATAAGGTTGTAGAGAGTTGGTGACAAAAAGAAGAGTTGCTAGTCAAAATGAGGTAGAGTATATTTTAACCAGAATAGAGTTGATGCCGATGTGCCATCGTGTTAGAGGAGACTAAATATATGTGTTGAATAGAAGCACAGAGTATTAATGAAGCTGTAGATCTAAGCTAGACTTATGATTGTTTTTTAGAGGACCATGATTTTCCAAAGGGTATAGAACCGATTGAGTAATGAGGTAAAATAAGTGAGGCAAATAGTACTTAAGTTGTGAAAAGGGGATGTAGACCAGTTTAGAGATGATTGAATAGGGCTATAGCTTTCAAGTGTCAGCTTTAGACCTAAACGGGAGATGATAAGATGAGAAATCAAGTCAAGTGTTGAGAATAAAGTAGTAATTAGCTCAAAAGAGTGTGGGAGAAATCTTTTCACAGGTCCTTGTTATAGTGGAGTGATGTTAGAAGAAGAAGGTTAATGTTCTCATCGTGATAATAATGGTGTGATAATTCCATCTAAAATTATATATAAGGAGGAAGAAGAGGATGAGGTTTTACCATGATAAATATTTAAATGAGAGCCTGTAGTTGGTTGCAAGCAGTAATGCATGTAAGTTCAGTTGACTGAGATGATGAGGGGATAAGAAGTTCTTAGAAAGTGGGTTAGTAGGAGAATATGGAGTGGTTAGGGTTCTAAGCCCGAATGTGGTGTTGTTAAACATGAGGTACTTCTTGATATGAGCCCAATGTTGATTAAATGTGGTGGTAAAGAGTAATATTCTTAGGATGAGATTCCCTATACAGAGGTATAGGACCCGACGAACCTTAGGATTTGGGTTAAGATTGAATACATCAAGAGCATGCCATTAGACTCAGAACTTGGCAAGAGAAGTCATGTACCCTTGTGGGAGCTATGGGTTGAAGCCAATGAAACATTGTATTCCTATTCTTACTTCATGCCTAGATTTCCTTTCTCCCAGATAAGGTAACTTCAAAGAGAGTGTGACTATGTTCACTATAGCATCCTTCTTGACTTAGGTGCTATAGGAGGTCTGTCACGCCCCGAGTCTACACCCTAGGCGGGACTGGCCCAAGGGAACACTTGGCATGGCTAGACTCTAAGTGGAAGACTTTAAGCATTAATAGAAGAAATCAAATGCACTTAAATCAACTGTTTCAAAATAACATAGAATGTTTTAAGAATAAACATTCAGCTAGCCAAAGTGGCAACCCAAGTCTTAACATAAATAAGTGAAAATGGAAAAACTAAAGAACTATAACTATCCGTTTATAAAGCCTCTAAAACTATGAGGGTTGTCAAGACAAGACCCCCGATCATCCTAACAGCTGAAAAAACCTAAAACTATGTAAAAAGGGACCTCCGGAAAGCAAGGAGGCTCACAAAATGACTCTGAATGCTCAACCACATCAACAAGGCACTGGATGTTTATCCTGTTTACAATCATAAACTGATGCATATCAAATGGCATCAGTACATTGAATGAACGAGCATGCGAGGGGGAAAATTAAACATGACATAAGCTTGAACTGAAAATCTGAAAGGAACACTTACCTCGGCTTTATTCAATTCATCGATACTCAACTCAATTCAGAAATAAACAATAGTAAAGATGCAATTTATATAAAGCATTAAAATAGTAGGTAGAACTGCAATGTATTGAAAAATACAATAACAAATCATATTATATATAATGAAGTATAATATAACTCTGTGGGAGTTTCTCTAACAGACAACCATCACTATGAGCTATGTGATGATACAACATCTCGCCCACGCTGCTAGAACTATCCTATAACTTGTCGGGATATAGAACGCCTCAACTAAGTGGACCTACTAGTCTATGATAGAAACATTAAGGAATCATCTAAAAAGTATGACCGTTTCTATCCACGATTGATAAATGGTGTATGGATACCTGAGTTATAATGAACTCGTCCCCATATCGGTGCTCAATATTACTCCAAAAATCTACTCAACTCATATGTTTAAAAATATAACTCTTTCTCTGTGTTTTGAAATTGTTACTCAAAAAGCTTATCTCTTAAAAGATATGGAACTCAAAACTATTCATGAAAACTCATTTGGAAATCGGTGTTTCCTCTCATCTTAAATGTGAAAACATTTTCTCTTTGGGAGTACTTAGTCCCCATACATCATTTTAAAGAAATGAACTCGGCTCTACTCATGCTCAAACTCAATGCTTAAATCTTTAAAACAAGTTTAAACGATTGTATAAGACTTTTGCAAAACTCTAAGAACTCTCTTGACTTGACTCTTAGTTCTACATTGAATTTGAATTATGGATTCAAGGGTTATGATCTAGTTTTATAGATGATCTATCGATGTTTAAATGTACCTTAGAGTGCACAAAACAACTAGAAAACATATGTACAATTCTAGGGAACTCAAACGGAAAGAAGAGGGAAAGGGTAGAGGACCTGGCGACCCTGGCGTACTGAGTGGTGCAGTGCGCCAGAGACCTACCTACAGAAGCTAGCTTGGGGCGCACTGAGTGGCACGATGCCCCAGAGGCCAATGTATAGGCGCCTCATGCTGGCACACTGAGAGGCACGGTGCACCAACCCCATTTTCCAAAAAATCCCTGAATTTTCTTGTTCGTTTTTCAGCCTTAAACCATCTAGATTCGATTGGTTTCTTCCCCAAACATTTATATTTGAATACCAAACCAAAGTATACAAGAATCCACTCAAAAACAACCTTAAATCTCATCAAATCACCTTAAGGACTCCTCCAAAACTCAACAATCAAGATTCAAATAAAACTTCCACAAAATTCATCAAGCACTCATAATTTCTATCTTCAAGAATGTAAATACGATGAATTAAATCATGATTGGCGCTTGGGTGAACAAACCCAACACTATGTGATCTCACATACCTCGTAGGGATTAACCCTTGGTAAAATTTGCAAGCAAAATATCAAGAACATGACGAACATTGACCTTTTTCATTTTTTCTCCTCTTTTATCCTCTCTCAAAGCCCTAGCATAATTTTGTAAAGCGTAAACTTAACAAAATCAGTTTACACCCCAACTAAATTGCTAAATATGAATTAAACCAATTGGGTAATGAAAATACCAAAATACCCCTCTAAAATACAGGCGAGTTTCCTTATTTAGAAAACCCAACTCAAATGGGCATATCTCCCTCATACAAACTCAAATATTAGCAAACTTTGTGGCGTTGGAAAGATAATTTAAAGACCATTCATTTGATATATTGTAGCCCACGTAACTCATCATGTGTTAAGAGTTCTGGTCACTTGAAGTTGATCCAAAACTCATAATTAGCATGACTTGGCCAAATTCCAAATTTAATTATTTCCAAAATGGTTCTTTTAAATTCTAGCTCTTTCAAATAGCGGGGTGTTACAATATGTCCCCCTTGGTAACATTCATCCTCGATGAGAATACTCTTAGTAGGCTAAAGGTGTAACATCTAACATTCAACTCAAACACCAAACAAGGAAAACATAAATACAACACGCCAACTTAAAACAAATCCCAAGAAAAGGATTAGTACCTTAATTTGGAATATCTCCAGACTCAAATATATGTGGGTATCTCTTCTTCATGTCATCCTAAGCTTCCCAAGTAGCTTCCTCAACAAACTGATTTCTCCACAGAACTTTAACTGATGCTACTTACTTGGTTCTCAACTTACGAACCTGGCGATCTAGAATCTGCACAGGGAATTTCCTCATAAGATAAGCTATCCTTAATACCAATATCTCTAGTGGGTACGATAAATAAAGGATCGTCCAAACACTTCTTCAACATGGAAATGTGGAATACCGGGTGAACTGCTGCTAACTCTTGGGGTAGATCTAACTCACAATCTACATTGAAAATCCTCTTGGATATTCTGTGAGGACCAATATATCAGGGACTAAGCTTCCCGTTCTTACAAAATATCATAACACCCTTCATTGGTGAAACTTTCAAGTAAACCAAATCATCTACTTCGAACTCTTAGTCTCTTCTCCACACACCTATATATGATTTCTAACGACTTTGCGCTGTTTTCAATTTATCTTGAATAAATTTCACTTTCTCCATAGCTTGATGGACTAAGTTTGGTCCTATCAACCCAGCTTCACCGACTTCAACCATCTAATAGGAGATCTGCATCGCCACCCATAAAGAGCCTTGTAAGGAGCCATCTGGATGCTAGAGTGGTAAGTAATGTTATAAGAAAACTCAATGAGAGGTAGGTGATCATTCTAATTACCCATGAAATCAATCACACAAGCCCTCAACATAGTGCGTTGTTCTTGACCTTCAGTATAAGCATGAAGAGCAGTACTCAAGTTCACTTTCGAACCCAAACCTTTCTGGAATGACTTCCAAAATTGTGCAGTAAATTGTGTACTTCAATATGAAATAATTGACACTAGAACTGCATGAAGTCTAACTACCTCTTGAAGATATAGCTTGGCATAATCTTCTGTTGAATGGGTAGTCTTTACCGGTAAAAAGTGGGTTGATTAGTCATTCAATCTACAGTCACCCAAATGGAATCATGCTGCCTGCAAGACCCTGGTAAACATGTAATAAAGTCTATATTGATCATCTCTCAATTCCATTCCGGAAGATCTATATTCTGAGCCATACCACCAGGCCTCTAGTGCTCTACCTTAACTTGTTGGCAATTCAGACATTTAGCAACAAACTCTGCAATGCCCTTATTCATACTACTCCTCCAATAGACTTCTCTTAAGTCACGATACATCTTTGTCTAACCCCGGTGGATAGAATATCTAGAGCTATGTGCTTCCTCCATGATCCTCTGTTGAATTGCATCCACTATTGGCACACACAATCTACCTTTATACCTCAATACACCATCTCATCCTTGTTCAAATGCCATCACTTTTTGCTTATGAACATTTGCCTTCAATTCAAGCAAAATAGGAATTTGGTCTTGTTTCTCTTTCACTTCAGACACTAATGATGGTTCAGCCACATTCATCACCACTACTCCTCCTTCGTCAGAATCCCTTAGTCGAACTCCTAATCATGCAAGTCTATGCACATCTTTTGCTCACTCTTTCTTGTCATCCTCAAAATGGGAAATACTACCCTTAGACAACCTACTAAAGACATCAACAATGACAATTGCCTTACCCGAGTGATAGAGAATACTCATGTCATAATCATTGAGTAACTCTAACCACCATCTCTATTTGAGATTAAGCTCTATCTAATTAAACACATACTGAAGACTGTTATTATCGGTGAAAACATCTACATGAACACCATAAAAATAGTGATGCCATATTTTCAAGGCGAATACTACAGTAGCCATCACTACATCATGGGTTGGGTAATTCCTCTCATGGTTCTTAAGCTGTCTGGATGCATAAACTATAACTTTGCCATTATGAATTAACACACAACCCAAACCAACTCTTGACGCATCACCATATACTAAAAAACCTTTTGTACCTTCTGGTAAGGTCAACACTAGGGCAATAGTCAAATGCTTTTCAATTCATGAAAGTTTTCCTTACAAGCTTCAAACCATTGAAACTTAACTGTTTTCTGAGTTAACATTGTAAATGGGGATGAAATAGATGAAAATCGCTCGATGAACCTTCTATAGTAGCCAGCCAATCCCAAGAAAATCTTAATATCAGTTAGAGACATCGGTCTAGGCCAATTCTGCACTGCCTCTATCTTTTGAGTATCAACTCGAATTCCATCACCGGAAACAATATGGCCTAATCAACTCGCATTTCATCACCGGAAACAATATGGCCTAAGAATGCCATAGACTTAAGCTAAAACTCAGATTTAGAAAATTTAGCATACAACTCCTTATCCCTTAGAGTTTGGAGAACTATTCTTAGGTGACTAGCATGATCTTCATCATTCCTTTAATAGATTAGGATGTCATCAATGAATATGATAACAAACATATCTAAATAAGACTTGAATACTTTGTTCATAAGGTCCATGAATACTGCAGGAGCATTGGTCAAACCAAAGGACATAACTAGGACCTCATAATGACCATAGTGGGTCCTAAAAGTTGTCTTAGGGATATCACTTTTTCTTACTCTCAACTGATTATACCCAGATTTAAGATCTATCTTATAAAAACAACTGGAACCCTAAAGTTGATCGAAGAGATCATAAATTCCCGAAAGAGGATACTTATTCTAGATAGTAACCTTGTTCAACTAACTGTAATCTAGACACCTTCTAAGAGAACCATCTTTCTTTCTCACAAATAAGACCGGAGTTCCCAAAGGTGAGACACTTGGTCGAATAAAACCATTCTCAAGAAGATCTTTCCATTGCTCTTTTAACTCTTTCAACTCTGATGGAGGCATTCTATATGGCGGAATAGAGATAGGATGAGTATCGGGAAAAATATCTATACTGAAGTTTATTTCTCTCTCAGGAGTTGTTAGTGTCTCAAGTAAACCTCATCTGATTCTAGGTGTAAACTATTGTTAATTAGTATAAAACCCAATGAAGAGTTGGGGTCAAACCCATAGGGAGTAGTATATGCTTGAGTTTAATTACGAAGTAGTAAATGTGATTTACTTAATTGTTGGAATAGAAATTATCGGAATCACACAAATAAGTCAAAAGGGTAACAAAAATGTCAATTGAGGGAATTTGATACAAATACCAATCACGACTACAACGCATTACAAGGGTGATCAAATGATTTAGAGGGACTTGGGAGGATGATTAATCAACTGCCAATTATGCTAAATTTGTGTTAGCTAATCACTAAAAGTTACTAAATCATTGCGAGTAGGATGGACCCTAGATGATGTAACTTTCTCTAAAACAAATACCTCGGCTCAATTGAGTTCTCTCAAACCTCAACACACTAAACGTGAAGACCAGCCCACATGCTCACTCCATCTACTCTCTCGAGCTAGATAGGTATAACCTAACTTAAGATTCACTCTCTCAAGTTGAACCCATAATAGCCCAATCACTACAAGTGCTAATTTAGTGCCTTGGTTTTAAACTTCTCTCTCAAGCAAGTATAAAACGCTACGAATAATGAAATAAACATTTAATACAGCTAAATAAAAACAACAATAAATATGACCTACTTCGATTTAGCAAAACCATCAATAATTTCTAATACCCATCAGCTAAATTAAGCAATTAATCGCATGGTCAAACCCCCAATATTGGAGTTTTAGCTTGTCATCACAAAAAGTTAAAATTCAATACCTACTACATGATCCATGATTTGGTATTGATTTCCAAGACTTTAAAATGAGTAAAATTTGCTTTAATTCCATAACCAACTCGAATATCTACTTCAAAACTTTAAAACTAATCAAGAACAGTGCTTTCTTTTATTCTTGGTATGAGTTTCTGAATGTTTGGATTCTTTCTCTCTCTTCAAAATATCAATTTATACTGATCCAAAATTTGACCTTTCGGGGTAAATTGGCAAGGAAAGTCGGGCTTCGCCGACCAGTTGGCAACTCGCCAGTCGACTCTATCCATCGCCTTCTTGATTCGTGTTTTCATCCAATGAGCACTGTAACTTTAGGCGGTTTATATCGGGATCGCCGAGTGATTTGTCAATGCTCCTTTTGTTCATTTAGATCATCAATTTGCTTGCATCTTCGCTGCTCATTCTGTAACTTTCGATGGTCTAACCTTTCTTCGTCGATCCAATCGATGCGTCGCAAGTAGGGAAAGTTGATTGCCCAAATTTTCTCGCCTAAAAAATGGTGTACTGTAAAGTTGGATGGGCTAAAGATCCACTCGGAGGTTCGCCGAGTGGTCTTGGCATTCATCAGGATCGCTTTTCTTCACCTCTTCAACTTGTGTGCTCCATAACCTTCAATGCTGCAAATCAACACTTTAGCACCAGTTTAGAGCATAAAATAGGCATTAAAGGACACTTATACTATTGAAACAAAACCCTAAATGAGTCAAAATCTCAGACTCATCAACACCCCAACTTAAACTTTTGCTTGTCCTCAAGTAAAACTTAAGACCAACAGTTCAATAAGGATGTGTACAAATAGTGTTGCATAAGACTCAACATGAATGCCCACAATAAGGTTAAAACTACACATATAATGCTCAATTATGCACTCACAGATTCAAATTGTGACTCACCATCATCAAGTATACTGTAGCTCACAATACTTCTTTCAAATGTAAGTTCAAGCTCAACAAAGGTACTCAAATGCCCTCACAACGAAGATGATTCCATAATAACAGAAAACATCTCAGGAATCACATACGACTCTCAAACTCACAATGATGAACACATGCATGACTTCACCCATATGTTTGCCCTTATTTTCCAATCTACATTCGTTTCAGCTCACTCAAGATCACAAAGGTTGTTTTTAGGCTTGTAACGGGTCTGAGTGTAAAGGTATGGTTATTTAGGCTTAGTAGCTTCTACCTTCATGAAGTATGGCCTGAAAAACACGCTTTCTCCTTCTTTTTCACATTCAAGCATGTTCAAACTCCACCCCGATGTTTAACTCAACATGAATCACCGAATACCCCATTTCTTTTGCAATTTTCACTACTTTATTTCACAACTTTTTCTCTTTTACTGTCATTTTCCTTTCTTTTCAGTCCTTTTATTTCCTCTTTTTTTTTTACATGGAGGGATTCCATCTTTTTCAAAACAATTGATCAAAGGGGGAGTTCTTCACAATTCTTGACTCTCCTTCTTTTTCATCACACCCCCAACTTACGATTTTGGCCTAATTTGGCTATTCAAACAAACCACAACTTCATGAAGGTTATGGGTGATGGGATAAAAAGGTCAATGTTTCTCATGTTTCATCCAAGAAAAGGATAGGCTCAAAGGTGCCAAGTAAGGTTCACACAACTCACAAGGTTGGCCACAGAGAGGTAAATTGTCAAATTGGCTAACTCTTCAAAATTCTTGCCTAAGATCATTTAAATTGCTTGCTTCACTTCAATTAATGGACCAACGGGGCAAATTCTAGGTGTAATCAAGAACAATGTTCAAGACAACATCATCACACAAGGCATTGGTGCAATTATCAAACAAGACTCCGCACATTCTAGCTAGTGTGCAATGTTCATCACAAAGGACTCATTCGACAGCCGGCTAGTCACACTGAGATGCTAAAAGTTCACAAATTGTCTATATAACTTAGTTTCCCTCATCCTAGCCGCACATTCATGTCATTCAATTAAGAGAACTATTCAAGTCATCGGTATTAACCACAATCGACACTTGAAAATGCAAGAGAACAACAAGCCACCACCCCACCAAAAGCAACCAACATTGTCCTCAATGTAATCAAGGAATGAGCACAACATAAAATAAACACAAGAAAATAAAAATAAAATAAAAATGAGAGGTATTGACACTAAATGAATCAGAGTAGGGGTAGAAGGAATATTCACTAGGTGGTCATTTGGCGAAGAGTTGCAGAGGTCGCCGAACCATCGAATTGCATGCAACTCGCCAAAATATCAATACTGCTATTGGTCTAACTCGGCAGAAAAGCGATCAAGATCGGGCTCGCCCAATTTTTTCGGTGCATTGCCGAGCGGTCTCGATCCATCCCCAAATATTTGAGCATCTCAGCTCATATTTGATGCCACAAAAGCGATCAGAGTTGTGATCGCCAAATCCACTCGACGGTTCACCGAAATGGTGTTGGCGTCGAAGAATAACCCATACCTACACATTCAACAAACATTATTCAAAACCACTAACGCTTGGGTTGCCTCCCAAGAAGCACCTTATTTAACGTTGTGGCACGAAATGGAAATGCTTTCAAGCATATTTGAAATAAACCACTTTGATCAATGAAATCTCATGGTATTCTTCAAAATATAACTTTAAACATTGCCCATTCACGTTGAAGGGAGGACCTTCCTTACCTTCGACTTCAATGGTCCCTTTTTTGAACATCCGTGTCACTTTAAAAGGACTGGACCACTTTGACTTGAGCTTTCCCGGAAAGAGTCTTAGTCGAGAATCATACAGCAACACAAAGTATCCGGCTCTAAATTCTCTCCTAAGGATTTTAGAGTCATGCCATTTCTTCATTTTCTCCTTATAGAGAGCGACAGTTTCATAAGCTCTTAACCTGAATTCTTCCATTTCATTCAGTTGATCTACTCTCCCTTTTGAAGAATTTACCCAATACAAATTTAATGCCTTTAATGCCCATAGTGCTTTTTGTTCAAGTTCAATCGGTAGGTGCCAAGACTTCCCAAAAACCAGCTGATATGGGGACATGACAATTAGTGTCTTGTAAGCAGTGTGATATGAGCATCATCTAGCTTTTGAGACCAATCAATCTTATTTGCATTCACGGTCTTAGCCAAGATACTCCTAATATTTCGATTCAAAACTCCAACTTGGCCACTTGTTTGGGGATGATATGGCGTTGCCAATTTGTGTTTCACTCCGTATTTATTCAATGCGGATGCAAACAGCCGGTTGCAAAAATGCGAACCTCCATCACTAATAATAGCCCGAGGAGTACCAAATCTAGCAAAGATGTAGCGCTTTAAGAATTGAACAACACTCTTCCCTTCATTGTTGGGTAGTTCTACGGCTTCCACCCATTTAGAAACATAATGCACAACCACCAAAATATACTTGTTACCGAATGAGTTCACAAATGGCTCCATGAGATCTATTCCCCAGACGTTGAATAGTTCAACTTCCAAAATAGGCTGAAGAGGCAACTCATGCCTTCTGGACACTCCACTTTATTTTTGGCATTGCATGCATTTCTTGACAAATTCATGAGCATCTTTGTAGAGGGATGGCCAGTAGTAACCACTTTGAAGAATTTTAGCGGCTGTTCGCACACCACTATGATGACCACCAATCGGCGAAGCATGACAAGCATTTAGAATTTTATTGATTTCCTCCTCCGGCACACATCGTTGAATAATATGGTCGGCACATTCTCTGAATAGATATGGTTCATCCCAAAAATATATTTTGACATGGAACAAGAATTGCTTTTGTTGATACAAGTTCATGGCTTCAGGAATTAGCACACATACCACATAATTAGGAAAGTCGACATACCAAGGAGTCTGCATAAGAGTGGCCTCGTCTGGGAATGAGTCATTTATGTTTAACTCAAGCTCATCCTTCTCTTTGCCCTCCAACCTATAAAGGTGATCGGCCACCTGATTTTCACCTTCTATCCTTGACTTCAAAGTTGAATTTTTGCCATAACAATACCTATTTTATCAACTGTGGTTTAGCATCTTTCTTTGCCATTAAGTACCGCAGGGCTCCATGATCAGTGTGAACTACCACTTTGGTGCCTAGCAAGTATGCTCGGAGTTTCTCAAATGCATATGCCACCGCAAGTAACTCTTGATCCGTAACAGTGTATTTACGTTGAGGACCATTCAATGTTTTTCTTGCATAATAGATTGCATGGAATAGTTTATCCCACTTTTTCCCCAAAACAACACCCAACGTAGTCCCACTTGCATCAGACATCACTTCTAACGGTTTCGACCAATCTAGGCAAATAATCACCGGGGTAGACATTAATATCTCTTTCAAACACTTAAAGGCTGCCATACATGCGTCATCAAAGTAAATTTTTTCCTCCTTCTCCAACAGGTTGCACAATGGGAGTGCAATTTTTTATAAGTCTTTGATTAATCTTCAGTACAACCCGGCATACCCCAAGAAATAACGAATACCTTTTATCGATATTGGTGGTGGTAGCTTCTCAATTACCTCAATCTTTGCCTTGTAAACTTCCATCCCCTTTTGTGATACCTTGTGGCCTAAACCTATACCTTCCATAACCATGAAATGGCATTTCTCCCAATTTAGGAGTAGATTGGTTTCCACGCATTCTTGAAGAGCCTGCCCGAGGTGTGCCAAACATGTTTCAAAAGAATAGCCCATAACTGAGAATTCATCCATGAATACTTCCATTGAATCTTCTACCATGTCAGGAAAAATAGACAGCATGCAACGTTGGAACGTTGTTGGTTATACAACCTGAAAGGCATCCTTTTGAAGGCCAAAGTGCCATAGGTACAAGTGAACGTGGTTATCTCTTGATCTTCCGTTGCAATAGAGATTTGATTATACCTAGAATAACCATCAAAGAAGCAATACCATCCACACTCAGAAAGCTGGTTGAGCATTTAATCCATAAAGGGCATGTGAAGTGATCATTTTTCGTCTATAAATTTAACTTCTTATAATCCATGTATAACCTCCATCCCACTACAAGAAAAACAGTCTCTAAGGAAGCGAAATATGGTCCCTGAAAGTTGAAATATGGTCCCAAACGAGGATTTGAGACCTGAAAAATCTGGTCGCCACCCATCCTAAAAGCATCATTTTCTATCGCTCAATAGCGACGGGACAAAAATATCAATTGTTAAAGGTTTTTATGATGGGAATCTAATCTCATCGTGAAACACCTTCAGATACGATATTTATGGTCTCAGTTAGACCAAATATATTTTAGGAAATACTTTTTCCTGGTCGGTAAAACTCATTAGCGACCACCAAAGGCTAATCGTAATAATCTTTAGAGATGATATAGATCTGGTCCTAGTAATCTCTAGGGACCATTAAAGACCTAGCCTTAGAATATCTCTAAAGACGAGTAGTATCTGGTCCTAGAAATACTTTAGCGACTATCACCAACCTCGTCCTAGAATTTCTTTGGCAACTATCAACAACCCCGTCCTAGAATAGCTTTAGGGATGAGCATCATTTATTGGTCTAGATTATCCAATAGAGACGTGCAACAAGCCTGGTCGTCATAGATTAACCTTTAGAGACCAACAATAATTTTTGTCCTGGATTGACCACTAATATACATTACAACAAATATCAAATTGCTACAAAAAGATGATATATATATATATAGAGAGAGAGAGTAGAAACAAAGAGAAGAAGATATATGTAAAGAGAGCGATTAATTAGAATAAACTAGTTTACATCCATGATATTAGTTTCAATACTTCCTTAACCAAAAAAAATAGCTAACATTAGACTATGACATCAAGTTTTGCATAAATTTTTGTAGCAAACTAATAGTGAGCTCATTCATCTTCTTCTAAACTAGTATCTTGCATTGGAGAATGAACAAAATCTAGGCAAAAATTTTAACGTTCTGATCTTCATCGAGTGTCATCCAGAAACATCAACAAAAGTTGCTAGAAAATAAGAAGAAATCTATTAGAAAATTTTGAGATGCATTAACCGAGAATCCAATATCTATTTTGAAGATCTACAACTTAAATATATAACATTTGTCTCATAATAGAAACAATGGACTTAATAGCTTTGGAGACGAGCATGAATGAAAAATAAGTTGGGCAAAAACAATTGCTATAAACAAAACAATA
Organism: Solanum piurae; assembly: GCA_029582685.1. NCBI lineage: Eukaryota > Viridiplantae > Streptophyta > Magnoliopsida > Solanales > Solanaceae > Solanum > Solanum piurae. Next base: position 10,545 of record JAJOOO010004245.1, on the reverse strand, counting down.
GGGAAGAAATCTCTTGTGTGAAAACATCATCTAAAACTAACTTGACAAAGCATTCACAAATATGTATCATGGCGATCGATGTTCGAGGCTCCACATGAGACCCACTAATGTCTAGTTAGGGATGGCAACGAAGAGAGGCGTGCAAGAATAGAGCAGTGGAACCTGGAAAAAGAACAAGCAGAACTTGATAACAAGGCTAATGTAGACAAGTAATTACAAAAATAAAAGCAATGAGAATAGATCAATAGATGACAAGAAAGTGCATAGGGATAATAGATGAAAACATTGTGCTGGTTGTGGATCCAAGTTAGAAAATATATACCAACAGGTTTGGTTTCACAGGCATTTGTAGGGACGAGAGTGGAATGACTGATTTGTAGCTGGAGACAACAATATTAAAATTCTTAATCCTTTAGTCTATTTTTAGCTTTGAAATGACCAAATATTGATTCTATTCATCCAATAATTATAATTCTGGTTTTCATACCATATATGAGCACTGAAACTCAAAAAATATACTCCTGAAATGACCGAATATCATTTAAACCAGTACGATAGTGAAGCTTATTTATCATGTTTAGTTTGATTGTGACCTATGTACTCCGAGAATCATGTTCTTTGAGCAGAAAGTTCCTTTGTCAAGGAAGGCAAAACCATGACTCACCTCTGTACGATTTTTCCAAAAACTCTACCAAACTGTAGCAATTTATGGTTTACAACCTCCCTTCTAACTCGTAGAGAACTGTTGACAACAATCCCAACCTCTAACCTCTTAAATCTTCTTTTCAATGAATGAATGAAGTCCCTCACAAACACAAAACAACAGCTACTACAATCAATTAAGAACAACTCAAGAACAATATACATAAAACTTTATAGGAGCATGTTCTTTCATTGTCGTAAAACAGTCCTTGATTATGCAAACTTACTTTTTCTTGAGCTTCCCAATAGTTTCTATCTATAAATATAAGGGATGTGGAGCTTCGGAACTGAGAACTGCTAGTTTTGCGTCGTACGGACTATTGTTTGCTCTTATGTATGGCAGTGAACTTATACGAGACCTCTTTAAGGTTGTGGATGCATAGTCTGTAACTTCTCTAGATGAGAATCTTGATGATATAATTTAGATATTTCATCTTTCATTTGAAAAAAAACAAAGACAAACCATTCACAGCGAGGATGAGGACATCGTAGAGAGATTGAGGCAAAACTATCATCCTCAAGAATTAAAAGCCTTCATTTAATAGAATAAAGTTTGGTATATTATTACTTGCTTGGTCAGCAGAAAAACAGTTGTCATTCGGTTGAAACAGGCGATATTGTAGGTGGGACATGTGATTGTTGAGCAACAAATAATTCTTTCATTTTCATTATTTTTTTCATCTCATGTTCTAAGGTAGACAAGTGATCATTCAAGGATTTGTTTTCCTCATTCAAGGATTTATTTTCTTCATTCAAGAATTTGTTATCATCTCGAGTTCAACGTAGAGTGGACAATAGTTCAGCCTTTGAAGAAGTTCCACCTTTCAAATCATTCGCCTTTACTCCACCCACAAATCCAAATACATGGCTACGAGTTTGTGGTCCACGATATTTTTCAAATATCTCTATACTAGATAGAGATGGATATTCTTGAACCATTTCCTCAAGTTGAGCCTACAAAATATATAAAATGGACATTTTCTATCAAAACACTTAACAATTTCAAGTGACTAACTTATTCAATTTACCAAACGTACATGTTTTTCAATTGCTTCAGGTTCAACAAGCTTGTTATCTTTCTTACGAGTCTCAAAGAAAATAGTCGCCAAATCTGGTGGATTGCCATCTTTCCCACCCTTTACATCAAAGTCAAACATGTCAAATAACGACACAAACCTCGTAAATACTCCATCAAGGAAAATAGTTTTTTAACAATACATTTTGATAAATAATCTCTCAAATAGTTTTGCTACCAATATGATGAAGCATCTTTAACTTAGATCGATTTGTTGCATTCCTGATGTTTCTTGCCTGTATTTGTGAAACAATAAACTTAATTAGAATAATTATAACAAAATTATTAAAACATAAGGCATTTCATGCCTGAACAAACTTCTAGGTTGTTTCCTAGTAATAGACTTAACCAGTATACATATTTGAAAACTTTCAGAAGTTAAATGTTCCTTTACTAACCATTCCGATTCTTTTTTGTCTACTCCCCTTGAGATATTCTTGAGAGATTGTTGAATGGGCTTATCCTTCACATATTTTGCATGTAAGTGTCCTCTCCATTTGTTCCATAACTCATTTATCCATCCCAAGTTATGATCACGATTATCATTCATGTCAACAACCTCAAATTTGTGCTACAAAAATTGGGACATGAGTTGATTTATTACCACGGGAGAAGAATTATGAAAGGACAAAAAAATGAAAAAGATATGTGCTTCTAGTAGAATAAACAACGATTCTATAGTAAATAAAATGAAAAGACTAGGAATTTTCGTTAGATGTAGTTCTTTTACTATCCTCATTCATTTAGGATGTTAATTGTGTAAAATTAAGGATTACTTTTCTCGCTTTTTAGAACACTCCTCATTTAACTTTTACGCAATAAACTGAGTGAACTAACAGGGTATGAGAAAGGGAAACTACAGTTTAAATACTTAGGTATCCTTATATCAGCAAAGAGGCTCTCTTCAATTGATTGTGACGAGTTGATTAACAAGATAAGTAGTCGAGTGAACACATGGGGTTCTAAAAACCTATCTTATGCAGGTCGAGTACAACATGTAAACTCAGTCCTAATTAGAGTGCACTCTTAGTGGTCTGATGTACTGATATTGCCTAAGAGAGTAATGTAATGTTACTGTAATGAATGTAATGTTACTGTTGCTTTTGTTAATATGGATGTAATGTTACTGAGCATAACAGAGAAAGTAATACAAAGGAGAAAAAAAAATTACAAAACTGAAAGAAAAAATTAGATCAAAGATTATATTGCAAAAATGAAAAAAACAAAACAAGGAAAATTGAAAAACAATGTTTTTTTCCCGCTGTTACTGAAGTTTCGCTTCTCAATCTGGGACTGAAGCGCTCGTAGAACAATAACACATTTGTTGGATCAATATTACAGGCAGATCCTTGTCAACTTGAAAATGTTATTAGATAGAGGTATCATGGCACTTTTCTATTTGATATCTCGAGTAAATAAGATTTCAGTAACGCATGAGAATGGTGTGAAACTTATGTTAATGAAAGTTTTGAATGAAGTTTAAATTTGTTACCTCAACAGCTGCCCACATGTTATTTAACTTCTGTTGCTTAATATCACTCCACGAGGTTACTCTCAACGGACATATATTACGGTCACGAACATTTTTTCCCAAATGCCTCGAAAACAATTTGCTATTTGTTCCAACAGTTCGATTATTGTAAAATGTTACTTTCAGCTTTTCTCCATTTTCAAGTGAAGCAACTTCTTTGCACATGTTGCTCCCTCGAACTCTTCTTACCTTTGAAGGATTAGATGAACCTACGGTGCATAATTTAGCAAAAACTATAGCAATCAAATTTAGGTGTACAAATTCATAAGATATGGCTTGAAAATATCGTACCTTTTTCAGTTTTTTGAGAATGTTCCATAATTTGATCAATAGATGGAGGCAATGAAAGATTAGTTTTCATATCCTCTTTGCATTTCTTGACTAGACGACATGGTCGAATTTGCTCTTTTGCTTATAGAAGGAGTTTTAATATGATGATTAGCATAAAGAGCACTCTTGTTGATACATCCCACCTCAGATTTAGAAATCATGTAGTTGTTATTTTTCATTCCCATTCCTTGACTAGTACACAAAGTAGAGCTTTTAAGTCCTTGTCCGCACCCCTTCCCTATAGAACCTGGAGAAATCACATCAAATTACCAATACTTTAGCATAGTGTTTCAGCCACGTCATAGGAATACAAAGTAGAGAAAAAAATGGATGCAACCGTGAATTAGAAAAATCTGTGGCATTTATAAAAGTAAGATAGTGTTACTACTAATTTTATTGTGCACATAAGCTGGAGGTGTGAAATTATGAATACATGTTTCAGCATATCAAGCATGTTTCATCCTCCTCTTTAACTAGAAGAAGTTTAAGACGGATCGAAGTTGTGGTTGCTCTTTGGGAATTAAGCTACGATGTGCTATATCTGGAAAGTAAGGAACTGAAAATAGTTCAAAGGTATTACAGACAAACTTAGAACATTTATTTGAAATCATAGCAGGTTTTCAAAAATCTTACTTGTCTCGACTTCTTGGGTGTATTACTTACCTAGATTAGTCGATGCATGAGCTGAAGGGTTAATTTGCTTGTTCTCTTTCTCAAGATCGATGGAATTCTTAGGTATCGTTATCATTCCTTGACTAGTAAACAAAGTAGAGTTTGTAAGTCCTTGTCCTCTACCCTTCCCTACATAACATGGAGCAAACAAATCATATATTTAATACCTTAGAATATTTCTTTTGAGAGAGAGAAGTTGTAAGAAATAAAAACGTCTCAAAGAGAAGATTAGAATTTGAGACAGAAAAAAACAGAGCATTATATAAAAAAAAGTAACAAGGGCTCACTTTTCACTATCTACTCGCTTGAGGGCAGAAAAGTGATAAAAGTATGATACATTTCAACGAGTCCCAAGACCAAGGACAGTTTGCAAGCAAATACAAATGGAATGTACACACAAGATATTGGAAATTTTATTTGAAAACATACCAGATTTTCAAATATCTTACTTGTCTCGACTTCTTGGGTGTATTGGTTACCTAGATTAGTCGATGCATGAGCTGAAGGGGTTAATTTTCTTGTTCTCTTTCTCAAGATCGATGGAGTTCTTAGGTGTCGTTGTCATTCCTTGACTAGTTAAAACAGTAGAGTTTGTAAGTCTTTGCCCTCGACCCTTCCCTACATAACATGGAGAAAACAAATCATATAATTAATACTTTAGAATATTTCTTTTGAGAGCGAGAAGCTGTATGAAATAACAACGGCTCAAAGAGAAGATAAGATTTTGAGACAGAAAAAAATAGAGCATTATATAAAAAATAAAAAAAGGGCTCACTTTTCACTATCCACTCACTTGAGGGCAGAAAAGTGATAACGTATGATACATTTCAACGAGTCCCAAGACCAAGAACAGTTTGCAAGAAAATACAAATGGAATGTACACACAAGATACTTGGAAATTTTATTTGAAAACATAGCAGATTTTCAAAAATCTTACTTGTCTCGACTTCTTGGGTGTATTGCTTACCTAGATTTTACTCGATGCATGAGCTGAAGGGTTAATTTGCTTGTTCTCTTTCTCAAGATCGATGGAGTTCTTAGGTATCGTTGTCATTCCTTGACTAGTTAAAACAGTAGAGTTTGTAAGTGTTTGTCCTCGACCCTTCCCTACATAACATGGAGAAAACAAATCGTATTATTAATACTTTTGAATATTCCTTTCGAGAGCGAGAAGGTGTAAGAAATAACAACGGCTACATAATATGAGCTATTAATATCAATTTTGAACAGTTTATTTGAAATATCTTACTTGCTTCAATTTCTTGGATGTACTCAGTAACCAGATTACTAGATTGAGACACAAAACTCTTAGTTGACAACTCTCTTCTCTCAGTCAAAGATTTAAGCCCTCGTCCTTGTCCCTTTCCAATAGCACCAGGTGCGACAAATGTATATCTAATAGTACTCTTCATAGATGAGTCAGCCTCGTTTTCAGTCTTCAATGGTTTCATCTTGAACCTGCAAAACGAGCAAAAAATAAAAAGTAATAAGAAAAAATTTAAGACAATGTAGGAATAAAAGAAATCATGTCATCGTAAAGTGTAACAGTGAATATATTAATTCATAAAAATATACTTCACCTCATTAGTTCTTTTACGTTTGTTTTTTGAAGGACTTCCTAACTCTACAATATCATCATCCATTTGTTGCACAATCTCATAGGAATCACGAGATTGAGTCTTCCTCACTAGTTGCCAACCTTTGTTGGAATTGTCATTAGCATAAAACACTTACGATGCTTGGTCCGCTAAAATAAATGGCTCATTTGTTTTCAAGAATCTATCGGGATTAACACTCACAAAATCATACTCATCTTTCTTAACTCCTTTTATTTCATAACACACATCAAACCAATTACAACGAAATAAAACCACTCTTCTATCCATGACGAATTGCAACTCATTCACGTCTGTTAAAACTCCATAGTAATCAAGGTTCTCACTATCTTTATCATTCTCACCCAATACAAAGATACTACAATTTTGAGTCCTTAACTTTGTATCATAATCTTCTACATGAAATCTATATCCATTAACAATGTAACCATTAGAATGCGTCGAATATCGTGTAGGACTGTGTGAAAGCGAGAGCAGATCTTTCATGATACGACTATAATCTCCTTTATGCAATTATGCAACATATCATCAAGATTCGGATGATTACTTTATAATGAGTATTACAATATTAAAATATCAACTTTTATGTTTATGTATTACTCACCCTATCTTTAAACCATTCAATAAATTGTCGATTCCATTCTACATCATACAGGTGGCGAGCATTTTTATGAGTTTGTGCAAACTCTCTACAAATTTGAAGTGAACCATAAATTTCATAGAAAAAATAAATAATCCTATGGAAATAATAATGAGAAGATATGAAATAACTGTCCAAACTCGAGATATGGTAAAACTTCATCACAATTCTTCAATATGTATATGTGTGCTTGTTCTAATTCATCTGCTTCAAGCTCAAATGGAGTTTTAGCTTCCAGAGTTTTTCTGGGTTGACAGAATAGTGATAAACTTCCATTAAATTGCTTTAAACCTCCATCATAATTTCTTTCAGGTTGATTAAATTTTGTGTCAATTCTATGTAGATACCTTAAACATAAGGTCATACATTCATTTGCAATGTTGTCCTCTACAATACAATCTTCAGGATATGCCCTATTACCGATGAAAGATTTTAGAAAATATAACCATCGTTCCACATGATCCATCCATCAATAATGAATTGGTCCAGCAATCTTAGCTTCAGTAGCTAAATGAATAGGTAAGTGAACCATGACATCGAAAAATGAAGGAGGAAAGATATTTTCTAACTTGCAAAGTGTAATGGGAATTTGAGCTTCAATATGTTCCAAGTTATCAATTCTCAACTCCTTTGATACAAGAATACAAAAAACAAATATAACTCGATAAGAGGTTCATTCATTTCTTTGGACAACATACCACAAAGTGCAAGAGGGAGTAGATGTTGCAGAAGAACATGACAATCATGAATTTTCAACCCAGATATCTTGTGATCTTTCAGGTTCACACATTGAGAAATATTAGATGAAAATCCATTAGGAACCTTTAGATTCTTTAGGAAAAGGCATAACATGTGCTTATCTTCGAGAGACAATGTGTAGCATGCAGTTGGAACTTCAATTTTCTCCCCTTTTTGGATAGGGTTCATTTCTTGCAAATCTTACCGAGTTTTAATTGTGTCCTTGGTATTTCCTTTGACATTCATGATTGTCCCCATAATATTATCACATACATGTTTTTCAATATGCATTACATCCAAATTATGTCGTAATAAGAGATTCTTCCAATATGGAAGTTCAAAAAAGATACTTTTTTTGTTCCAATTATCCTTTCAATTTTCATGTGATATCTTCTTCCTTTTCTTTGGATACTTTGATAATTGTAGCCCTTCAAGATCCTGAACTTGATTAAGTGTCTCAATACCAGAACGCATTTGTGGCGGGGGTCTTCTCTCCTCTATACCATCAAATGACTTCTTTTCATTCCTCCATTTGTGATTATTATGAGGAAGGTAACGTCGATGACCCATATAACACTGCTTCTTACCATTAGACAATCGAGTTGATGAAGTGTCTTTATTGCAACATGGACATGCCAATTTTCCTTTTGTATTCCATCCAGATAAATTTCCATATGATGGAAAGTCATTGATGGTCCACAACAAAGAAGCATGCAACTTAAAATTCTTTTTAGCTGACGCATCTTAGGTCTTAATACTAATCTCCCACAATTTCTTCAATTCCTCTATTAAAGGCTGGAGATATGTATCAATTGGATCTCCTGGGCCATTTGGACCAGGAATAAGCATTGACAAAATAATTTTTTCTTGTTTCATGCACAACCAATGTGGTAAATTATAAGGAATAAGAACCACATGCCAAATGCTATGTGAGGTTTTTGAATTTCGGAATGGCTGAAATCCATCACTAGCAAGTCCAAGTCGAACATTACGAGGCTCGACCGCAAATGAATGATGAAGTTCATCAAATGACTTCCATGTCATTGAATCAGCTGGGTGCCTTATTATTCCATTATCAACTCTTTATCCTTATGCCATGTCATAAGAGTAGATGTCTTTGTAGACATAAACAACCTTTGAAGTCTAGGCTTTAAAGGAAAATAGTGTAAGCTCTTTTATTCTATCCTTTTTCTTTTTTTATTCCTTGTGTCCACGCTATGTATAGATATCTTCCCTCTAGACGCCTCACAAACTTTGTAAGAATTGAGTTGGCTATCCTCCTTCCAGTATAACATGTAATCATTAGTACAAGCATCAATCTTGTTATAAGAAAGGCTGAGTTCTTTGATTATCTTCTTTGCCTCATAATATGAGTTTGGCAAATTAGCGCCATCAGGCAACAACTCCTCTTTCAACATTTTCAATAACATTGTAAATAACGCATTACTCCAACGACCCATACTTTTGATGTGAAGAAATTTAATCAAAGAGGAAAGCTTTGAAGCTTTGGAATTTTGATATAGTGGCTGCTCAAAATCCTTCAATAGGCTATAAAATCTTTTTGCTTCAACATTTGGTTCCTCCTCAAGTAAATCATCACCGTCAACGTGTGTAGTTCCTCCATCAAGATTAGGATATAAATCTCTCAACAGTTCTTCTACTTCATCCTCACTCTCACATTCTTCTATTTCAACACCATCTCCAAATGCAAATTCAAATTCGGATTTAGATTTTGACAATGGCTCACCCAAACGTTCTCCATGTTTATACCAAAAAGTATAATTCTTAATTATTCCATATACTTGCAAATCTGGCTCAAACGTTTTACGAGTTCCTATAGTTGTATTGTAACATTTGATACATGGACATCGTATTTCATATTCTTGTCCTGTTCTTTCAAAAGCATAATCCAAAAACTTTTGCACGCCTACTGAATAGGTTTCATCGAGCTGATGGTCCACTAGTTGCATCCATTGCTTATTAGGAGCCATAACCTTGAATAGTACATAAAATTTAGATGAAAAAAGATAAAGAATAAGAAAAATACTAAGATAAATACAACTTGTTATAATTAGATGCATAAAACAGAAATGTGTGTTATGATTGATATACCGTGAGTTTACGATATTTTTAAGACATTTCACTTACAAGTTGTGTGTGTCTAGGGCCTTTTTGTATTGGTTTTTATGTGTTTTTATCATATTTTGTAGGAAAGATGTTTAGGAGCGGAAGTAAAGAGACAGGTGAAAGAAATGCAGAAAAGGGCATCTATGGACCGTAGGTCCATTGATGCTCTGTAAATAGTGGTCGTAGATCAGCAGGCAAGGCAGTGAAGGCAAATCAGGGAAATCTGACTAAGTGTGGAACCACGGTGACCATTGACGGTCCGTAGATTGATCTCCGAACCGTACTGTTAATCCGTAGATTGATATTGTTAGGGTTCCAGTACCTGAGTTTTGAAGATTCCAAGTATGGAGCTATGAAGAGGGATTGATGCACCGTAGATCAATCTACGATATGTACTGCAGTTCCGTCATTTGTTTCAGAGAAGCTAATTTTTGGAAGCTGAAATATTTTCTAAGTCCTGGCTTACGGAAGGGACTCACGGACCGTAGATCCATTGACGGGCCGTGAGTCAGTCTCGTGGAATGAAGATGTGTGCCTGAACAAACTTTCCTTATTTTGTTTCCCTTTTTTATTTAGAATTTGTTTTCCATAAATAGGGCATGTAAACCTCAATTTTGGGGGTTCGAGTTCATTACTATTATTCTAGTTCTTGACTTGGGAGATTAACTTGCAACTTTAGCAAATCTTAATTTCCTGAGTTTGTTTTGAAAATTTTGGTGTTGCAATTCAAGTTGAATTTCTGGGTTTATTATTCTTCTTACGTAAGCTCATAATTCTTTCATCTAAAATAATGAATTGTAGTCATATGATTATGGGTAACTAAACTCCACAACTAGGGTTGTGGGAACCATGAGCGATTAACAAAGTATGAATAGTAAATAAGCAATTCTTGACTAGTGTTTTGCATGCATTGATAATTCTTTCGTTTAGAATTCTTTTTAACGGTGGCCAACATTAGAACTCACCTTGTTGCTACTTGCCGGACAAAGGAGGTAATCAACAAGAAAAGAATTATCAACATAGATTTAGTGTGATACTATCTAATAGGCTAGTGTCGATTGGTGCGAAGTAATAACTAAGTCAAACATCGATGTGATGTCTAATATGAGGTAAA
>JAJOOO010004244.1:0-28460 GCA_029582685.1 Solanum piurae | reverse complement strand
GATTCTTTGTTCCCTGTTCGTAGTCAAGTTAGCATAGTGGTGAAGTCGTCCCCTGATCGTTCTCGTCCTTGTCTCGCTGCCCGAAAAAAGGTACACCTCCTTCTACCTCGAAATGACTCTTTAATGTTTGAAAAGCTTTTATTTTGTGTTTGTTGGCTGTTAGTTGCTATTTAGTTTATGACATTCCGATATGATGTATTTCTCTTAGTCGTTTCATCGAGTTAGTTGCAGTATCGAGTTAAAGTCTTTTTTTTCGAATTTTTGCTCAATGTTGTGGACTCTCTCCTTCTTGAGTTTGAGCTTTGTTGCGATTTTCTTTTACTGTTAAGACTATTTTCTTTTACGAAATGAGGCAAAATTTTGAAAACAGTTTGGTGTGAAGGTTGTACGTGGTGTTATTTGTGTTTGTTGGGCATAGTAGTCGGCTAGGCTTTGATTAATTGGTTTCATTTTTATTTTTTTTATCCATGTTTCTCCTTATTTTATTTTATATTTTGCTCATTTGGTTATCATTGGTTAAGTCTCTTTGTCTGCTGTCATTGTCTATTTTTATCATGTTTTTTTTTGTTCATTTGTTTGAAGTATTACCATCTGATTCTTGGAGTATCGGTTTAGTTTTGTTTAGCTTATCATGGTACTTTCTCGATCTATTTTTAAATGTTGAAGCATGGCTACCTCCTCTTTCTTTCCCTTACTTGAATTTGTGAAAATGTTGTCTGCGAATTCTTGTCTTGTTATATTAATGTTGTTTCATTGATTTGTGCTTTTCTAAAGCGTTTAGATTCAGTTTAGTGTCCTACAGGTCGCCTATTACTTTGCTTATTTGCATAAGTGCATAGGTGAGTATTAGTTTTTAGCTAGTCAGCATGTTTCAATGTTATTTTTTTAATGAAAGTTTTCCTTACTTTGATTGGAAAGCTGTCAACTTAGCATGTGTATTAAGAGTTAATAATTTGTGTTTGTTGTTCGCCTTGCATTTGGTTATCACGCTATTTGATGGTGATTGGGTCTCCTCTTTTTCCCATATTTACAAGTATGCTACCAAATTGCCATAGTGATATGTTTTGCATGAAATAGTCATAGTTTTCTTAGTCTTTTCTTCCCAGAAGCTTAGTTCCAGTGTACCTCTTTGTGATCTCCCTTTTGGGATTACATGTTATTTTTAGCCAATACTTATATCCTATATATAATTTGGTATGTAAATCTTTCCCTATTTATTCTGATCAGATTGTATATTAACAATTTGTTTTCCTTTCTTTCGTGGTGCATGTGAAATTTGCCCGAGTTCACCACAGACTCATTCTTTCCCGCATTTTGAGAGAGTTGTAAATGCTCAGATTTCATAATTATCGAGTCAATCATCTGTATACATGCTGTATATATCGATGAACAGATCCTGGAGTTGAAAAAATATGCAACAGATCGGGAAATTGAAAAGATTGGGCCAAAGGCCAACTATTAATTCCAAAGTTGTATTTTTTTATTTTGGGCCTAAGTCCTTGTCATTTTAATTGTTATTATGTGTTAGTTTTAGGACAGGTGGAAGAATTGGGCCTGAGGTTCAAAGAGAAAATATTCATGTTATGTTAGGATAGGACAGGTACAAATGACTTAAATGGGTCAAAGGCCCAAAAAATGAAATTAGGCCCGAGTGCTGGTCCAGGTGGACAGAAAACTAGACTTGGGCCTGACCATTCTCTCCCCTTTTTTTTTTTTGTATTTGTATGATTGTTTATTTGCCAGTGAATTCTAAGGTTTTTCCATAATTCAATTCCCCAAAAGACGAAACATCCATATTTTTAAAATCAAACATGTATTTTATTTGACTTTAAAATATCTAGTATTTAACTAATATTTTTATTCCCTCACCCTTTCCCTTAAACACAAGTTTTAGTCCTAAAGTTGGTCTTATTTTTAAATAGTCAAGCATGCTATTTTCTTTAAAGATTGTTTAGCCAAATATAGTTAATTATCGGATAACCGTGAGTTAGCGGATGTTTTAGGTGCTTTCAAAACCTTCCTAAAGCATTAATATGAACCTCGAACCCCCCTTGAACATTTTCATTAGATTTTCTGTTTTAATCTTTTGAAAATCAGTTTTTCTTGATTTTTCTTAAAAATTAAGTGGCGACTCTAAAACCAGTCAAGTATCTATTTTTAAATAAAACAAAGATAAAGGAAGATTTTCCTCACATGGAACAAACATTTTTACAGTAGGAGGCAGAGCAATTCCATTTAAACCATGTTCTCTCCTTAATTAGTCCCTGTAAAGAGACAAACTCTCTAGCTTTGCTACGTAACATGTTAATCTCGCATCAAGCGAATTAGTTTCACTTGTACCTCTTCATTACTATAATACTAATCTTTTTTTTTGTATTTCTTATTTGTAGTTTTATCTATGAGTCCTAAATGAGCAAATTTTAAAATGAAGCAAAGAAAATTTCCCAATCTTACACAGCAATTCTTGCTTTTTCTCTGTATATATGTTAGCCTCACCTTGAAGTTCTGACACTTAGATAAACTTTGACATAAAGGGGTTCAATTTCTTAGCAGAAAAGATTGAAATAACAGAGGTTGACATTGGGGGTTACTTAAGCTTAAAATGTCATTGACATTAAAAACGTTACTATGGGTAACATTTTAAACTTAAAACAGTACCGTTTTAAATCAATTAACTCCGTCAGATGTGTCTTTTTGTCATTGAAATTTTTTGAATAAAATAATGCCTAATACGTTACTGTCAAATACGTTTATATTAGTTTTGTAAAATAAATTAAAAAATGTATTTTTTTGATGAATTAAATTAAATAATGACTAATTTCAGTCAAAATTTTGAATGGTGAAATTTCATCAGCATTTGAACAATTATGTACTAAAATTTATATTATCTCCAATGTTAATCACAAATATACCTATTACAAATTACAAAAAAAAAACTAATTTATGTGGAATTATCTAAAAATCAAACTTTATATACTCACATAATCTGTTAAACAAATAATTCATCTACAGTTATTGTTAGTTTTGTTACTGTATGATTGAATCCATAGAAGCTTGTTCTTCCATGGATGAGCAACATCAGTTGTAGAAGAGAAAGAGAATCTTTTATTATTTGTTAGAGAGAGAAATACAATGAAGAAGGAATGCCTTCTTTTATAGATCACACTTTTGTTACTTCTCATTCTAACTACCTAATGCCACGTAGGAATTAGTTATATAACAAACTAGTAACTAACGTCTTGCTAGAATCTTCCAGAATCTTCAATGATTATTTTATCCCTTAAATGTTTTTTTACCCAAAAAATACTACTCCATTGATATTTAAAGTAACATGCATGTGATGAAGAGGTTTCAAAAAAAATGTTTCTTCTGTACGTCTGGTGATAATTAAATAGATTTGGTAGAAAAAGCCCCCAGCCACATAAACAAGACAAGAAGAAACATTACATACATACAAATGTTTGATGAATTCCCAACTTTTCAGTTACAAACTAATGGACATCATAAATCCATATCCTTAAACATGGATAAACTAGGCAAAAACCGACAACAACAAAAAGACTTATTAATTGGATCATCATCGTAAACGAAAAAGAAAAAAAAAGCAATATAATGGTACTCGAAAAAAGTCTACCAATGACTGGAGGAGATTCAGAATGCAGCTATGCCAATAATTCAATCCTTTAGGTTCAACTTCTTCAATCGTTTAATATGTATCCATCGTTATATACAAATCTCTATACTTCCTCTGTTATAAACAATTAACTTTTTAGTACGTTTAAAAGAATGTTTCTTTTCCATTTAGATAACTCTTTAATTTTAAATTTTCCACATGATATTTTTAAGATCACAACATTAAAGGATATTTTGATATATTCAATTCAAAACCACAGGATTTAAAATTTCAATCACTTTCTTAGAGTTGTGCAATAAAACATTATGTTAATGCTGATCAGGTCGAACTCAATATCTTTTTTTATTAAAAAAATTATTTAAATATGTATTGATAATATAATGTACAAATATTAGATTTAGAATGTCGTTAGTTAGTGTTATTTAAAGTGGTCCCATAAATAAACTAATAGAAGTAGAGAATAAGCATTTGTATTAGTTAATAAAATATGAATGTTAGTGAGTGATTTGTAATGTTTGTATTTCCAGAGAAGAGTGATAGTAAAGTTAAAACCTTTATTAGAAGAAAGTGTAAAAAGTATGTTGAAGAATGGTATTTTTCCAAAGTGTTTGAGAGTAGCAGATCTGGGTTGTTCTTCAGGAGGAAATACACTTTTATGTATGAGCAATGTGATTGATACAGTTCATAATATGTGCAAAGAGAACAAGTATGAACCACCAGAATTTCAAGTGTACTTGAATGATCTGCCAGATAATGATTTCAATAATGTCTTCAAATCAATTCCATCATTTCTTGAAAAATATGGGAATTGTTACATAGCAGGAGTTGCTGGTTCTTTTTATCAAAGGCTTTTTCCTACAAACAGCTTAAACTTTGTTCATTCTTCTTATAGTCTCCATTGGCTTTCTCAGGTATATATAATCTTTAACGACGCTCTATTGTTATAGAGTACTCCGTTCGTTTAAAAAAAATGACCTCCTTTTCTTTTTATTCAGTTTAAAAAAGAATGGTATCTTTCCTTTTTTGGTAACATTTTAATTTTAACTTTCCACGTGGCATGTTTAAGGCCACAAGATTATATGGCAATTTAGTACATTTGACATAACTTTAATTTAAGACCACAAGATCCAAAAGTCTTCTTTATTTTCTTAAACTCCGTGCCAAGTCAAACTAGGCCACTCTTTTTGAAACGGAGGGAGTATTTTGTTTCATAATATTACTTAGTAATAATTAATTAATTAGTAGGTTCCAAAAGGGTTGGAGTGTAACAAAAAAAGTACACTCATATCAAAATCAAGTCCACCACAAGTAGTGGAAGCATATTCCAATCAATTCAACAAGGATTTTTCAAGCTTTCTACACTTGCGTTCTCAAGAAGTAATGAGTGGAGAGCATATGGTCCTTGTGTATGTTGGCAGGAGCAATCCAGATCCAAGAAGCTATGATTCTTGTTGTTTGATGGATTTACTAACAAACTCACTTCTTCATTTAGCAGCCCAGGTTGTTTATATATATATATATATATATATATATTTATTTTTTTCTCACCCTAGCTCCTCACTCAACTAACACATTTTTTTTTGTTTAAATGGAAGCAGGGCAAGATCAAAGAGGATAAAATTGATTCATTTAACATTCCTTCTTATGCACCATATGAAGAAGAGATAAAGAAGATCATACAAATGGAAGGATCATTTAGTCTTGAAAAACTTGAAGCATTTGAGAGTGACATGACTGCCATTGACAAACCTTTTGAGGATATTGCCAAGTTAGTAGTTAAAACTATAAGAGCTGTTACTGAGGTTATGTTGGCCTCTCATTTTGGAAACTCCATAATTCATCATTTATTTGACATATATATAAAGCATGTCACACAATATCTATCCATGGGCAATACCATCAAGTTCTTCAATATTTGTTTATGCTTGCAGAAAAAATAAATGATAGGCAAGTTGGTAGGATGTACTCAATGAAATAGTTAAAACTAGTGCACTCCCCAACACCATAATAACTAAAATGAATGTGCATGCATGTATGTATGAGATGTTGTTTAATTACATGTAACATTAATCCTATAAATATTAAATATTACTTTTTCTATTTTAATTTGATTATCTTATAGTAACTTATTTGACCAAAATTTTTTAAAAATAAACTTGTTTTGAAAAGTATCTTTTGTATTTTACAAGTAAAATTATTTTATTTACCAAAAGCGTTTAAACTGTGCAGGGGTAGACATACTTATACTAACATTTTATCTAGAATTAGGAATTTCAGAGGTAGAAATTCATTCTTGCTAGGCCCTTACTTTGGTAGACCCTCTAAACACAACCTCTTGGTTGTACACACAACTTTTCCTCTCAATCTAACATAGTACACACATGCAGCATGTTGGTAATTTTAATAATAAAAGTATATCTGAAAACATAGAAACAATATAGCAATAGAAGAACATTTTCATTGATGTCTACCGATGATATTTTTAAAATTTGGAATAAAACAAAAATAGTTGAATATTCGATCCTACCAAATTTACTAAATTAACTCTTAAAAGTAGGAATAAATGGCTAACAACGAATTGATTAAGTTTTATTCAAAACTAAAACAGTAAAATAATTTTTACTATAATTCAAAGCCAAATTTCTAAACTCTTTGTTATGAAAACTACAAACTCCAATTTTTCTATGAGAAGCTCAAACTTGCTGACGGGTAAAGTCTTAGTGAATATATTAGCCAATTGTTCTTCCATCTTGTGGTATTAAAGAGTTATATTTTCATCCTTTTGCATTTCTCTTAAGAAGAAGAACTTGATGTTGAAGTGCTTAGTTTCTTCGTGAAAGACAACATTGTGAGAAATAGCTATTATTGTTTGGTTGTCTACCAACACTTCAATGCTTTCTGTCAGTTTCATATGCAGATCAATCAATTTTTTCTTCAGTCACAATGTTATTTATTGTTGTTGTAGCTGCCACTTACTAAACTTCGACAGTAGATTAAGCCACAATATCTTGTTTCTTATAATTTCATGTGAAAATTCTAGAACGAAGACTAAAATAGTACCCTGGAGTATTCTACGAATCATCCATGAAATCTCCTCAATTACTATTACCATACCCAAAAAGCATCACATGTTAATTTTTCTGAAACTTGACTTCATAGGTGATGGTTCCTTTGATGTATCGATCGATTCTTTTATTTATCTGTAAATGTATTTCACTCGGATAATGCATAAATCTTGATAGAACGCTTACAACATACAAGTGTTTGTTACGATACATCAAACACCCAATGAAACTTAAGAAGTATGTTTCCTCCACTTTTTCGGCTCCATCATCTTTGTTTAGTTTCTCTTTTTTATTCACGTGAGTATTCATTTATTTTCAAGTATACATTTTGATTTTTTTTGAGAATTTCTTTGCCTACTTTTCTGGCAAATGAAAAAACTCATCTTTTTCTTGTATTGTCTCCATTCCAAGGAAATAAGTCATCATATCAAGATCAGACATTTCAAAAGTTTGCACCATATTTTTCTTGAACTCATCAACAAGCTTTGCACTGCTCATTGTTATAAAAAGGTCATCCATATAAAGAGAAATAATAAGAACCTCAATGCTATTGTATTTAACATACAATGTAAATTCTAGAAGACTTTTTTTTCAAAATCAAGGCCAAACTGTCACGACCCAAAAATGGACGTGATGACAGTTGTCTATTCCCACTAAGACAAGTCGGTCTTAACCCAAACTAAAAGAAAGAAATGCGGAAAACAGTAAAAACAAGAACAAGATAAAGTGAAAAACTTATTCTTCTATGAAAACCCCCAAAATTTGGTTGTCATGTGTACAAGCCAGTAAATATATACGTGCGGAATTAAGAAATAAATACAAGTCTCAATATTTGTTTCTCAAATAGAACAAAGTGTAAGAAAAGAAAAAAAAGAGTCTGCCGAATGACAAGAAACTACCTCTTCAAGTCCTTGACAAGCCTCAAGATCACGAGAAGAAGAAAGAGATCAAACAGGTCTGGGCTCGGAACATACACAACTGTAGAAGCAAGGGGTGAGTACCAACAACACGGTACCTAGTAAGCAACCTACTAAACAAAGCAACTAGCTAAAAAATGAATACCCCTGACTCTCCAACGCAACCTTCTCAAACTACAACCTGCATAGAAATAAGCTCAACCTAGCAATTCTACAATATACGACTCACAAGGCCCAATATTCACAATCTAATAGCCACAATTCAACAATCAAATAAATCAAATAAATGAATCTAAAAAACAAGTAGTTCAATCATACACAACAAGTATGTCAATTACAATTAACAACCAAATCACGTATAAACATCATATGCATCAAGTCACAATAGTGAACCTCTCACCGGAACCATTTTCCATCGGCTTGATAACCCTTTCTGGAAATGACCTTGGCATAATAACACTTGCCGGCAAAGACATCGACCTCATAGACAGTCGCCGGAAATGGCTCTGGCCTAATAACACTTATCGATAAAGAACTCGACATAATAGTACTTGCCAGTAAGGACCTCAGCATCATAATCATCACATGCCTCATCACGGTGTTCAATGATCAATGCACACAAGAAATATTACACTATATAGAAGAGACAACAAATTACACAATTCAAGTCCACATTCATGGTTTCAAGCATTTCATCAATCAATTAATAAGGGCACACTAAGGCAATTTACATCATCATGTTCATCACATAGCCTTTTTTCATTTCAACCCAATTTATTCATTTAGATGTATCAAGTGTACAATTAAACCCTTCACCTCATCCCTATTACTCCCAATACACAACCAACAAAGGAAGCATACGAATTCAACTAGAATACACGGTTTAGGAAGCCACTTGCCTTAAATCAATCAACAATCACTCCAAGAGTTGAACCTTCCCCTTCCAAATCACTTCCAAAGCCAAACAATCTAAAATAATCAAGTTTTCACAATCACCCATCGGAAATAACACCTCCCACATCAATTATGTAAAGAAATGAGTCAATCAACTCAAAAACTCACTATCAAAATGGAGATTTGAATCCGGAAAATAATACTTGAAAATGATGTTTAAGGCTTTAGGAAATAATTAGAGAAAATCATTTCAAAAAAGGGATCAAAACAACTTCAAAATCACCATTTTACTAAATTTTTGGGTTCTTGAAAACCCTTACCATTAACTCACCAAAACCCCACAATTTAATATTAAAACTCATAATTAATCAATGCAAAATGAATATTTAGGGTAAAAAAAACTTACCCAACTGATCTAGCACATAAAATCCTTTCAAAATTCGCCACTAAGGGTTCCCAAGTTGAAAAATAGTGAAATGAGACTTAAACCCTAGAATTTTCAGACCATAACCCTCTTAGGTATCGCACAAGCGACCAGGGGTTCTCTTAAGAGAACCATGATAAAAACTCAGGCGTCGCTTAAGCGACACCTCCTTTACAAAAGCGAAGGTTGCTTATGTGACATGCTCATCGCTTAAGCAGTTAGCCTTCGCAAAAGCGAAGATTGTAGACACCAGCAACTTCAACCTATTTCTAAAACATCGAAAGGACCCATGACACTTGAGATTCATTCGAAACCTCGTACACACAAATCACATATGCAAATTGATTATACTCAATGCTATAGACTTGATGTAACCGTCAAAATATGAATATCTGGTCTCCTAGACCCGACATCTATGAATATCACAAGAAACTAACTCAACACCTAAAATTTTTGAAATAAGCTCGGACCTCTCAAAAATCAACTAAGACCTCACCTAGTTGTAAAATCATCTTCCAAATTAAAAGGAACTCTCAGAATTCCAATTCGAGCATTCGAAGCCCGATTTTTGACCAAAGTCAACCCAAAAACAAAATTTCCACAAATTCACAACGTAGGACCTCAAATTCTCAAAAAGACTCAAAAAATGATACTGACAACTCTCACAACTCATATTCCACAATTCGGGACTAATAAAATCGACGGAATTTCATTTCGACACTCAAAACTCCAAAAGACCCCAAAAACCACTTCCTTAACAACTTAGCCTTTAAACTTCACAAACTTACCAAATTTTCAAATTTTAAGTCAAAGTTCAAAGCCACTTTTTCAAACTCAAACATAAAATACTCGGAGTCGATATCAAAAGGGGCAAAATGGTACATTCATGAAACTTTTTAAAAGTGACCGACAGGGTCATTACCCAAACAAATAATTATCTATTCAACTAGATTAAGCTCTTGATGCCTGTTTTATTCCATAAGGATCTTTATGTAGTAGATAGACTTTCTCTTCTTTTTCCTCTATAACAAACCTTCAAGTTGCTCAACATAAACGCCTTCTTCAAAAATTTCATTAAGAAATGTTCATTTGATATCCATCTTATGCACTTTCTACCCACATTTTGCATAAAATAGTAAGAAGCAATATAATTGTGTACATCCTAGAAATTGGAGCAAAACTGTTAGAATAATCAATACCCCAAATTTGAATATAACTCTTAACTACCAGCTTTGCTTTATGCTTGCGGATTAAACAATCAACATTTATCTTGGTTTGAAATACCCACTTTACCCCAATTACCTTTTCATCTTGAGGTTTGTCGACAAGCTACTACATTTTTTTTTCTTATCATAAACACCAACTCTTTTAACGCATTTTTCACTTGGGGCCTTTAGGATAATCTCCAGGGTTAGCAGGTTCACGTGTTGCAATATCACATCTCTGATATATGTCAGAGAGAAATCGTATTCCCCTAATCAATGGATCATACTAATATTGAGTGTTGGAGAAAGGTTGTTAGATTTTATTTCCCTAGAGAAGCAGTTCGGGAATGGAAGGTTACTAAAGTTGCGCCAAAAGGTAGGTTTGTATTTGTTGCTTCTAAATACCCACACAATTATACGTGGTCGCAAGAATAATAGAATGGCTCTTTCAGAACCGTATTGTCAAACCCAAGGGACTTAAGATCAATTTATATCAATTCAACTAATTCCAAAAATCAAAGAAAGTGTTCTCAAGAAACTTGTGTTTTCTATACTACGTTTGCAAATAATTAAAACTTTGAAAGTAACTAACAATGACAACTTCAATTTCGGTCTTTTGAATAATAAAGGGACAATTCCAGGGTTGTAGCATACTTAAGACTTCATGTATCACATCTTTCTCATGAATTAATTATGGTTATTAAATTACCAATTTATAGGTTGATGTTATGATCATGATCTCTCGACCTCTAACCGCCTACAGCAATTGACTGTCTAACTACATCGTTGACCAGGGATAAACAGACTCAACTGGTGAGAACTTATATTTCATCCTGTTTCATAACCAAGCATGGTGTTTTTTCGGTTGTTAATCCTAATTATGAATCTAAACAAGTGGTAGGCAAGAAAGATTGCATACATTGTATTCTCTAGTCTATCTACCTATTCGTTTCTCGAGTATAATCATAGACAATATATTTATCTCAATGGTGGCCAATCATCAAATACTAAAATAAGAATTCAAGAGTAATTTATGTAATAACCAAATTAATCCATAGAAATCGATGGTCAACAGTCACCCATGGCTACAACCCCTAAAAAAAGACTTTTAGCCACTCATAATAATCAAAATCACAATTAAGACTGTTTTCATGCAATTCAAGACTAAAAAAAGTAGAAAATTGAAACCACGGATGAATTATTTATCCCTTAGCCTACTCTTGCACGCGAAAAAGAATAAATAACCTTACAAAATAAATTAGGTTCCTATTTATAGAGTTTATGGAACTAATCCCTACTTCTAATTAGATTTGGAATACTCAAAAATCTAGAAATTTGTTAGGAAAATCAGAGGTAGGGTACCACAGATGTACCAAAAAGAAAGTTGTTAGCCTTCAAATATTTTGATTAATAACAATAAGTTCACCTTCAAATGTAGGAACAGACAAATACCAATGCAACACTACAAATCAAATCAAGTGATAAGGATCACATGGATAGAAAGGAATGGATATTCCCGATTACACTCTAATCAAATTCCCACTAATTGATACATCTTTAGAGATCAAGAAAGATTGACAAGGATAAAATTAGATTTTGCAAGATCAGCAGATTCCCTCTGATTGACAAATCTCCAGAAATCAATGAATATTGACAAGGATAAAAGTGGATCTCCAAACATCAAGGAAGACAGTCGCAAAGACCTAAGGAATCCAGGAATGAAGACCCCTCACAAAAGAAGTAACGACATTATGAACATGATTACAATGCTCTCCAAATCAGCCTCAATCAAGGAATCCCTACTGTCACGACCCAGGGTACCCCCTAGATGTAACATGACGTATAGGCACCCCAGAGACCCCATACAAGCCACTTAACATTCATAAGATAAGAAATATAACAATAAGAGTAAAACAACATTTCAAGTCCAATAGTTTTATAAAAGAAAAGCGGAAGTCTAAAACACTTGTCCCAATATAGCCATCTAGTACAATATAATGAAACTGGGTCTAGCCCATACATCATATCCAAAATTGAAATACAATGAGGAAGCTAGAATAATGAAAATCCATCCTTGAAGCATGAGGACTCACCAAAGTTCGAGAATCTCAAAATCAACCACTAGCTACAAAACTGAGAAACCTGACTATCGAACCCTACATTTGGGGAAATGTAGGTAAGAGTATGCATTAATACAAAACAATGTACCAAGTATGATAGATATGCATAGAGAATTTATATCATGCTAAAAAGGGACATTTCATTTCATGACGTGCAATTGACAAAGCTAAAACATGATATAAGAGAGTTAGAAAACATAAATCATAAAACCATGGTCAATGCAAGCTAACATCATTTAAAGCCTTTGAACACATATGCAATACTTCTTGAAGTAACCTTAGTTCATTAATAATGTGGGAGATTATCATTTACCGACATGGAGACCATGTGAGCTATAACATGATCCCCTTGTTCTCCCACACCGAAAAGGGTTTTCCTACTTGCCAAGGTAAGGACCATAAACTTCCAGTTTAGGTGGATCCACTAGCTAATGTTAATCTAGACAATCATCCTATGGGGGCACATAGATAAGGGATAAGAGATTGCTACTAGAAACCCGACCTCTACTAATGTGTAACATCCCCGTATTCTAGAAAACCAAATATGCAAAAATTCCATAAGTTGCAGGTGCCACCAACGATACCAACTACAGATCGTAGGGTGACCCACAGACCGTAGGATCCGTAGTTGGCCACCTATAGCCCCTCCCCAGAAATTCCAGAAAATCTAGCTAAGGGTCGACCCACGGCCAGACCACGGGCCGTGGTCCTGGTCCGTGGATCGAGACCCTCAGCAGCCCTCCTCTGAAGCCGAACAACGGTTGACCAGGACGGACCGTCGATCAGTCCATGGTCCATTGGTGGTCTCATTAGAGTTTAAGTGAGGGTCATTTTGGTCTTTTCCCTATGCGTTCGATACCTAAACTACGTCGTTTAACCCCTAAACTACGTCATTTTGGTTAGTTTGAGTCTAGTAACTTAATCAGACTTCACGCTAAGCGATTCATTCACCACAAACTCAAAAAACTTAGAGCAAAAAGGAGAAAAGATTCGACCAACCCTCTCCAAGAATGCAACAAAGTTTCCTCCAGTTCGTGCCCCAAAATTGAAAGATTTCTCTAGGGAATTCATCACCAGGTATCTGTGATTTCACTAGTGGATTCCTTTCACCCATTGGGTCCCTATAATTCATTCAGATTCTTGATTCCCTTCATTATGTTTGGACTTAGGGTTTCTAGAACTTCAAGTTCTTGTTGTGATTTAGCTGTTAGACTAATCAAAATAAGAATATTACGTTTTCGTAACTATGTTACTTAATTCTTGCATGAAATTTAGAACCCTAGTTGTGTAGATTCATTTAATTTATGAATGACACTTGCTAGGTCAGTTTATACATACATACATGCATCAGTTTTCAAATGTTTCATTATCAGTACTTAATGTTGCATTTTAAGTTAGCATATCAAAATTTCGAGTTATCCAGTTTATTACAGTTATGTTGTATTTTATACATTCTAGTTAGGAGTAGGCTTAATACCGAGTGGACTAGGGTCACTCACCTTCATAGTCCCAGAACTACGTGCCCCCGTAGGTTAAGTCCCCTCTGTGGACATCATATTTAGTGATTATGCCAGTCATCCCTTTATACCCTTGGCAAGGTATATTGGGTCCTCTCGATGGGATGATACATTGGACTCCACGTTTAGCTCACGTGGTTTTATGTCGATTATTAGTAGCTCCCACACTCAGATTCTAGTGCATTGACCAGGTTACCAGTTATATCTCAGTATTCAGTTTCAGCATGTTATGTACTTGGTCGTTGCATTCAGTTTGGTTCATCTTATATCATTGCTCAACATGCTTTATTTCAGTTATGTATTGCTGTTCAACTTTATCCTATCCTGCATGCTCAGTACCTTTCAAGTACTGACGCATACTCTGTGCTACATCTTCTCGTGATGTAGGTTCAGGTTCTCAACATTCAGATCACACATAGATTAGTTCCCGATCTCCAGTTCAGCAATATCAATGGCGAGTCCTTATTCTTCGAGGATGATGGACATGTTTTCTTTCATTTCTATATTTTTAGTTTCAGTTTTGCTAGAGTTAGTTGGGGATATATCCCAACATATCTAGTCAGTTAGAGGCTTTTATTTAGACATAGTTAGATTCAGTTTTATTTGGGGTTTGATCTTTCATTTGTTATTGAACTCTCAGTCGTTTATATATTTAGACTTAGAATGGGCATTCCCCCATCATTTCATTTTATATCATGTTTAAGCTTCCGCTCAGTATTTCTATTTTCAGTAAATCTTTAAGTATGCTTATGATATGACAGTTCAGGGTTAGCTTGGGGTCACTCGTGATCGTAGGTCCTGTGTTATGTTAAGGGGGTAGCCTTAGGACATGACAAATATGGTATCAGAGCACTAGGTTTAAGAGTCCCAGGAAGTCTAAAAAGCTGCACTAAGTAGTCTCTTTCATGAGTGTGAACCGTGCCACACCTATGAGGGGAGGCTACAAAGTGTTTTAGGAAAAACTTCACTTTTTTGTTATTCATATTGTGCGTGGGTGTGATCTCATTTTATAACTTGACGTTATGTGTTTTTAGATCATGCCTCCTCGTAGAGCTTACCCAAGGAATTCTAATGCCTGTAATTCTAACGCAAATCCTCTAGTCCCAGATCATGAGGTTTTGAATGCTGAATATCAGGATGCCATTCAACTTTTGGCCCAGAGTGTAGCCAACCAGAATAATCAGCAGGTTCCTGTTCCTACTAATGGAAATGGTGGATCAGTGGCAGCTAGGGTCTGAAATTTTGATAGGATGAACCCTCCTGAGTTTCTAGGTTCGCAAGTTGGTGAGGATCCCCAAAATTTTATTGATGAGGTCAAGAAGATCTTTGGAGTGATGTAAGTAACTGGGAATGATAAGGTAGAGTTGGCATCCTACCAGCTCAAGGATGTAGCTCACATTTGGTTCACTCAATGGAAGGAAAACAAGGGTGAGAATGCAGCTCCTGTGACTTGGGAGTGTTTTATCGAAGCTTTTCTGGATAGGTTCTTTCCAAGAGAGTTGAGATAGGTAAAGGCTAATGAGTTCATGAATTTGAGGCAAGGCTCTATGTCAGTCCAAGAGTACGGACTCAAGTTCACCCAGCTCTCCAGGTATGCTCCACATATGGTTGTCGATCCCAGGGCTCAGATGAGTAAGATCTTATTTAAAGTATCTGACTTGGTGAAGGCAGAGTGTAAAAATGCGATGTTGTTAAAGGATATGACTATCTCTAGGCTCATGAATCATGCTCAACAGTTTGAGGGATACAAGCTTAGAGAACTAGATAAGGACAACACAAAGGCTAGGACAAGCAACTATCAGTACTCTCAGCAAAAATTGGGCGGTGGAAATCGCTCGCAGTTTCATCAGAAATCTTCAGCCCTAGCACCTTCATCAGCTAGTGCTCCATCCCCCAGGTTTCGACAGTATCATAAAGGTAGGGCATCAGGCTGTAAGTTTGAGGGAAGTGTTTCAGGTACTAGAACCTACCCAATTTGTACAAAGTGTGGTAAGAACCATCCGGGCGAGTGTCTTGCAGGAAAGGATGGATGTTTTGGGTGTGGTCAGACTGGTCACATGTTGAGGGATTGCCCTTCTTCTAAATAGGGTCAAGGAGGTAACACCAATAGGGCTCAGTCTACAGCTTCAGCAGCACCAGCAGGTCACCCAACTCAGCAGGGTACTTCATCTGATACAGGTGGCGGTCAATGCCAGAACAGGCTGTATGGTCTCCAGGTTCGCCAGGATCAGGAATATTCTCTTTATGTGGTTACTGGTACGTTACAAGTCTTTCATTTAGATGTTTATGCTTTGTTAGATCCAGGGGCTACTCTTTCCTTTGTAACTCCATATATAGCAGTAAACTTTGATGTCAGTCTAGAAACTCTCTTAGAACCCTTCTCAGTCTCTACTCTAGTCGGTGACCCAGTTATAGCTAAACAGGTATACAGAAATTGTCCTGTCGCAATCTCTCAAAAAGTCACCTCAGCAAATCTGGTAGAGTTAGAAATGGTAGACTTTGATGTCATTCTAGGCATGGATTAGTTACATTCCTGTTATGCCTTAGTCGAATGTAGAAGTAGGATCATTTATTTTTAATTTCTGGACGAGCCAGTCGTAGAATGGAAGGGTAGTAGTTCAGTGCCTATGGGTCGATTCATTTCCTACCTTAAGTCCAGAAGATGATCTCTAAGGGGTATCTCTATCATCTAGTCCAGGTTAAGGATTAAAGCTCTGAAATCCCAACTCTTGAGTCAGTTCCAGTAGTAAATGAGTTCCCAGAAGTGTTTCCAAAAGATCTTCCCAGAGTTCCTCCCGAAAGAGAAATCGACTACGAAATTGATCTCCTTCCAGATACCCAGCCTATTTTGATTCCTCCTTAGAGAATGGCTCCAGCTGAGCTTAAGGAATTGAAAGAGTGGTTGAAAGATCTTCTAGATAAGGGCTTCATCAGACCCAGTATTTCCCTATGGGGTGCACCAGTGTTGTTCTTGAAAAAGAAAGATGGGTCTCTCAGGATGTACATTGATTATAGGCAGTTGAGCAAAGTCACAATCAAGAATAAGTACACTATCCCCATGATTGATGACTTGTTCGACCAACTTCAGGGTGCTAGTCATTTCTCGAAGATAGACCCAAGATCCGGTTATCATCATCTCAGAGTCAAAGATAGTGACATCTCGAAAATGGACTTCAAAACTCGGTATGGTCATTAAGAATTTGTAGTTATGTCATTTGGACTAACCAATGCTTCTGCAACTTTATGGATTTGATGAACAGGGTGTTCAAGCAATATTTAGACTTATTCGTTATCGTCTTTATTGATGATATCCTTGTTTACTCTAGGAATGAGGAAGAACATGCGACTCATTTGAGGGTTGTCCTGCAAACTATCAAAGATCGCCAGTTATTCGCTAAGCTTAGCAAATGTGAGTTTTGGTTGCAATGTGTTGTTTTCCTTAGGCATATAGTGTTTAGCGAAGCGATCCAAGTGGATTCTCAGAAAATAGAGGTAGTGAAACAATGTCCTAGACCTACCTCTCTTATAGATATTAGAAGTTTCTTAGGTTTGGCTGGTTATTACAGAAGGTTCGTGCAAGGATTTTCATCCATAACTTCTCCATTGACTAAGTTGACTTAGAAAAAGGATTAAGTTTCAGTGGTCAGACGAGTGTGAGAAGAGCTTCTCAGAAATGAAAACTAGGTTCACTACAACTCATGTTTTGACTCTACTAGAGGGTTCAGATAGTTATGTAATCTATTGTGATACGTCCAGAGTCGGCCTAGGTTGTGTGTTGAGGTTATAACTTATGCCTCCAGACAACTTAAGGTGCATGAGAAGAACTATCCAACTTATGAACTCGAGTTTGCAGTCGTAGTATTTCCCCTAAAGATCTGGAGACATTACTTGTATGGTGTTCACGTAGATGTGTTCACAGACCATAAGAGCCTTCAGTATGTGTTCACCCAAAAAGAGTTGAATATTCGCCAGAGGAGATGACTTGAGTTCCTCAAGGACTATGAGATGAATATGATTTACCATCCTGGTAAGGCCAATGTAGTAGCTGATGCTCTTAGTATACTATCTATGGGTAGTGTAGTACATGTTGAGGAAGAAAGGAAATAACTAGCAAAGGATGTTTACCGGCTTGCTCGCTTAAGAGTTTGCCTTATGAGCATATCAGATGGCGGTGTGACAGTCCAGAATGGGTCAAAATCTTCATTGGTAGCGGATGTCAAGGAAAAACAAGATAGTGATCCTATAGTGCTTCAACTGAAGGGTGCAGTTCATCAGCAGAAAGTTGAGGTTTTCTCCCAAGGGGGAGATCGTGTGCTTCGCTACAGGGTTGTTTATGTGTTCCTAAGGTGGGTGAGTTTGGACAGCAGATCCTTACAGAAGCCTATAACTCCAGGTATTCTATTTATCCAGGCTCCACTAAGATGTACCATGATCGGCGGGAAGTCATTTGGTGGAATGGCATGAAAAGGGATATAGTGAATTTTGTGGCTAAGTGCCCAAATTGTCAGCAGGTGAAGGTAGAACATCAGAAACTAGGAGGTATGACTCAAGAAATTAACATTCGTACATGGAAGTGGGAAGTGATAAACATGGACTTCATTACGGGTTTAGCTCGTACTCGCAGACAACATGACTCCATTTGGGTGATAGTAGACAGAATTACTAAGTTTGCTCATTTTTTAGCTGTCAAGACGACTGATTCGGCGGAGGACTACGCCAAGATTTACATTAATGATATAGTCAGGTTGCATGGGGTTCCTTTGTCTATCATCTCAGATAGAGGTCCTCAGTTTACCTCTTATTTCTGGAAGTCATTTAAGAAATGTCTTGGTACTCAGGTTAATCTCAGCACAACATTTCATCCACAGATGGATGGTCAGGCATAGCGTACCATTCAGACCTTAGAAGACATGTTGAGAGTGTGCGTGATCGATTTCAAGGGCAGTTAGGATGATCACCTTTCTCTTATAGAGTTCGCCTACAATAATAACTACCATTCCAGTATTTAGATGACCCCTTATGAGGCATTATATGGGAGTAGATGTGGATCTCCAGTTGGTTGGTTTGAAGTGGCTGAAGCATCCTTGATAGGGCCAGATTCGGTTCATGATGCTATGAAAAAAGTTCAACTCATTAGAGATAGACTTAAGACATCCCAGAGTCGCCAGAAGTCCTATGTAGATGTAAGGAGAAGGAACTTGGAGTTCCAAATTGATGATTGGGTTTTTCTGAAAGTGTCACCTATGAAGGGGGTGATGAGATTTGGAAATAAAGGGAAGCTCAATCCTAGATATGTAGGCCCTTACAAGATTTTGAAAAGAGTTGGTAAAGTGGCTTATGAGTTAGAGTTGCCAGCAGAACTAGCAATGGTGCATCCGGTCTTTCACATTTCGTTGCTGAAGAAGTGTGAGAGTGATCCAGCATCTATAGTACCATTGGAAAGTATGGCTATGAAGGATAGTCTCACTTATTAGGATGTTCCAGTTGAGATTCTTGATCGTCAGGTTCGAATGTTGAGAAACAAAGAAGTCTCTTCAGTGAAGGTTTTGTGGAGGAGTCAGTCTGTACATGGAGCTACCTGGGAAGCAGAAGCAGCCATGAAGGCAAAGTATTCTCATCTCTTTCCTTCCGATTCCATTCCAGCTTGAGGTAATAGTTCCTCTCCAGTCTTTCAGTTACTCATGCGTAAAATAAGTCTTAGTATCATGTTACTTCAGTTATACTCGCATCTCAGTGTATTTGCATGTTCTTGGAACTTAGTTTAGTCTAACTTTAGTTTCTAGTACTTAGTGGTAAGGTTTGCAGCTCTTTCCCTCTTTATTCAGCTAGTTTAATCTTCATTTGAGGACGAATGTTCCCAAAAATGAGATACTGTAACACCCCATATTCTAGAAAACCAAAAATGCAGAAATTCCAGAAGTGCAGGTGCCACCAACGGGGCTACCCATGGACCGTAGGGTGACCCGCAGACCGTAGGTGGGGTCTGTAGTTGGCCACCTGTAGACCCTCCCTAGAAACTCTAGAAAATTCAGCTAAGGGTCGACCCATGGCCGGACCTGCGGACCGTAGGTCAGACCACGGTCCGTGGTCCTGGTCTATGGATCGAGACCCTCAACACCCCTCCTCTAAAGGCGAACGACAATTGACCAGGATAGACCATCGGTCAGTCCATGCTCCGTCGATGGCCTTGTCAGATTTTAAGTCAGGGTCATTTTGGTCTTTTGCCTATGCGTTGGACACCTAAACTACGTTATTTAACCCCTAAACTACGTCGTTTTGGTCAGTTTGAGTCTAGTAACTTAATCAGACTTTACCCTAAGCGATTCATTTACCAAAAACTCAAAACACTTAGAGCAAAAAGGAGAAAAGAGTCGACCAACCCTCTCCAAGAACGCAACAAGGTTTCCTCCAGTTCCAGCTCTTAAATCGAAAGATTTCTTCGTGGAATTCATCACCAGGTATGTGGGATTTCACTAGTGGGTTCCTTGCACGCACTGGGTCCCTAGAATTCAGTCAGATTCTTGATTCCCTTCATTATGTTTTGACTTAGGGATTCTAGAACTTCAGATTCTTGTTGTGATTTAATTGTTAGACTAATCCAAATAAGAATTTTACATTTTCGTAACTATGTTGCTTAATTCTTGCATGAAATTCAGAACCCTAGTTGTATAGATTCGTTTAGTTCATGAATTACACTTGCTAGGTCAGTTTATACAGACATACATGCATCAACTTACAAATGTTTCATTATCAATACTTAATGTTCCATTTTCAGTTAGCATATCAAAATTTTGAGTTGTCCAGTTTATTGCAGTTATGTTGTATCTTATACATTCTAGTTGGGAGTAGGCTTAATACTGAGTGGACTAGGGTCAGTCACCCTCATAGTCCAAGAACTATATGCCCTCGTAGGTTAAGTCCCTATGTGGGTATCATATTTAGTGATCATGCCAGTCATGCCTTTATACCCCTGGCAAGGTATATTGGGTCCTCTCAATGGGGCGATACATCGGACTCCACGTTTAGCTCACTTGGTTTTATGTCAGTTATTAGTAGCTCCCACAATTAGATTCTAGTGCATTGACCAGGTTACCAATTATTTCTCAATATTCAGTTTCAGCATGTTATGTACTTAGTAGGTGCATTCAGTATAGTTCATGTTTAGTATGCTCAATATATTCATCATGTTCATCTTATATCATTGCTCATCATGCTTTATTTCAATTATGTATTGTTGTTCAACTTTATCCTATCTTGCATGCTCAATATCTTTCAAGTACTGATGCATACTCTACGCTATATCATCTCGTGATGTAGGTTTAGGTCCTCAACATTTAGATCACGCATAGTTAAGTTCCTGATCTCCAGTTCAGCAGTATCAATGGTGAGTCCTCATTCTTCGAGGACGATGGACATGTTTTCTTTCATTTTCAGTCTTATTAGTTATAGTTTTGCTAGAGTTAGTTGGGGACATGTCCCAACATCTCTTGTCAGTTAGAGGCCTTTATTCAGACATAGTTAGATTCAGTTTTAGTTGGAGTTTGATCTTTCAGTTCTTATTGAACTCTCAGTAGTTGATATATTCAGACTTAGAATGGGTATTCCCCATCATTTCCTTTTATATCATGTTTAAGCTTCTGCTCAGTATTTCTATTTTCAGTAAATCTTTAAGTATGCTTATGATATGCCAGTTCAGGGTTAACTTGGGGTCACTCGTGATCCTAGGTCCCGTGTTACGTCAAGGGGTTAGCCTCGGGGCTTGACATAACATGAGAGCTTCCATCTCAATATCCTATTGGTGCTAAGCATAAATCCTATGGAATAGTCATTTCTTACTTGTTCTTATTATCCATGGTAGGGCACGTCATCTTGCCAATCCAAGCTTAGTCATAATCCATTGAAAGATATCTTTCAATAACCAATCCAATCTAAGTTTCATTAGGATAGCTCTTAATCTTTGATTCAATTAGGTGAGAAAACCTTTCAATCTTAGAATCCTTATATGTGAGAAAACATTTCACATCATGCTTTTATGTGTATATGAGAAAATCCTTTCAATAACACATCAAGATCATCATCATTGATACTTTACTCTTAAAGCATCCTTAAAACATTTGCATATATTTCATAAGAATATGCATAATTTCATAAATTACCTTTCAAGGTTCAAAACCCACTTTCAATCATCAACCTTTATAAAATATGGGTTAGATATGGATTTCATCATAAATTCATGCAATTCTATTAATACATGCTTAATTTCATAAAACTCTTCCTTCAAAATCAAAATCCTACATCATATGCTCATAACTTGAAAAACATGGGGATTAAATGGGTTCATGGGGAAATCATCATAAAATCATATTATTTAATCAATTCATGCATAAGAGATCATAATGCAATCATTTAAATCAATAATCAAAAGAACCCATGACAATTGAAGAAAACCTAAACTCAATCGGGGATTTCTAACTTTGAAAATAGAGGATTTTGGGAACTCCATGTATGGAAGGAATCAATGGATGAAAACTATCATACCTTGAATACAATTTCTAATCTTAAATAGAGGAATTAAGACTTGAATGGAAACCCTAGGTTGAATCCTTCTTCTTCAAGCTTTCTAGAGAGAGAATTATTGAGAAAGTTCTTCTTTTGGTGAATTGAGAGAATGACTTCTATTGGAAAATTTAGGGGTTAAAATACTTATATAGGGGTCTTAGTGAAGGGTAAAAGGACGTAGTAGAGGAGTTAATTAATTAGAAAAAGACCCAACTACCCCTGAAACTTCACTACCAGCCATGACCCACGGCCACTGCCGACGGACCGTGGTCAGGACGACGGATTGTCCTGCACGGCCTCGATGGTGGTTAGAAACTCCGATTGAGGGTCTTGGACCATGGGCCTCGACCACAGACCGTGGTTCCACCAACGGCCCATTGGTCCGGCCATGGTTCTGACCCTTTTTGGGTAGTTCTAGGGTGATCGACCACACCTACGGTCTGTGGTCCCATCCACGGGCGATGGGTGACATGGGTTGACACCTGCAACTGCTAATAATGGGTATTTCACCCTTTTTCGAATTCGGGGTGTTACACCTACAAATCCTTGATTGAATGAAAATCCCTTGGGTTTTCCTTAAGAAGAGCAAAGGATCCTCACCTATATAAGCCTACCTTAATCTCATACAAGATCACACACTTCACTTGAACTTGTACTATCGTCTTTTGTTGTCAGCATTGTATTCTCGTGAGTATACAACTGAAAAATAAAAGAGAGAGAAGAATCTAAGTGTAGGTTATACAAGTAGAGGTTGTGTGAAAGTAGAAGTTCTAATTTGCACATCAGATAGGACTTACAGTCGAATCACTTTGTACTGCCCAAGTTCTCTTCAAGATCTTAAGGAAATCCTTGAAACCCAAAGGGACTGGAAGTAGGCACCACATCAATGTTCCAAACCAGTATAAAACTCTCTGAGTCATTTACTTACTGCATTTACTATTAGTTTATATATGTGTTACTAACCTGCAAGTAAGTCGACTGACCAACACAAGAAGTCGACTAAGGAAATTTTAATCACCCCCCTCTTGATTTTCAATTGGTATCAGAGCAGGTCTCACAATTAAAGTTTCTAACCACATGTGAGTAAAGATCAAATGACAAACTATGAAATTCCTAGTGCTCTACTCCAAGATGGACACTCTTCAAATCGCCCTCCTTACTTCAATGGCCAACACTACTCTCATTGGAAAGATAGATTCAAATTTTTTTTTACCTCAAATGACCTTCAGTCTTGGATAGTTATCAAGAAAGGGCCAAAGCCAATTCCTGGACTCATAGGAAAGGATACCACTGACAAGCCTTTTGATCCAAAATCTTTTGACATCACAAAAGACCAACAAGGGTAATCCAAACTAATGCTAGAGCTATAAGTCTGTTGTATTGTGCAGTTAGCGGAGCTGAATATGACAAGATCTCAACATGTAAAATTGCTAAAGAAATGTGGGACAAATTCGAAGTCACCTATAAAGGAACCAACAAAGTGAAAGAGGTTTGAATCAACTCGTTAGTCAATGAATATTAACAATTCAAAATTGTGGATAATGAGAACGTTGAAAATATATTTTCAAGATTTAGTAAGATTATATGCGAGCTCAAATCCTTGGGAATGGTATACTCAAATGGACTACAAGTCAAAAAACTTATCAGAAGTCTACCAAAGGCCTGGGAAACCAAGGCGGCTATTCTTGAAGATGAAGACCTGGAGAAAATTACCTCTGATGAACTCAGAGGAAACCTAATAGCGAATGAACAAAATCACATCAATAGATATCAAAAGGATGATAAGAAGAAAATTGTAGCTTTCACTGTTGCACCAACTGAAGTTGAGGAAGACATAAATGAAACTGAAAGTGAGGGAATGGCTCTCATAAATCGTGGAGTCAGACAAATGCTAAGACAAAGGAGACAAAGACATCAACAAGATTTCAAAAACAATGATTATCAAAGAAATGACAATCGATGCTACTATTGCAGAAAACCAAGACACATAAAACAGAATTTTCTGGAGAGAAAAAGAATAAATCACAGAAGGAATGGAGATCCAAAATCATAGAACAAGCCAAGAGGAGCTCTTTGTCTCTAGCTAGAATAGGAATAGAAGAAGAGATGAGGATATCGGGACTCTCAACAATCTTGCTCTCTAAGCATACCATCTCCCCTTGGGAGGAATTCCCTACTAAGGCTAATATCAAAGTCTAACAAGTAGCATAGGGATCTTAATAAAACATTTACATCTATATGGAACTATCAACATATCGGTGCCTTCATCCGAAGAGTCTTATTGGTCCTTTTTAGACCGGAGTGCATAGAAGAGACCATAATTTGGAGCATTGGGACCCGGACCACTAAGAGAAGCTTGCTTGGACTCTCTCCCTTTTGCCATGAGTGTCGGGTAATCTCTCATCTATGACCTTTCTTTCCACACCCAAAGTAACCATCCGTGCCGGCTAGGCACTTACCCGCATGTTCATTTCCACTTTGGCATATGTAGATCTTTCAAAAGAAGAACCGCCTCTATTTTCTCCTTGAGATTTAGGGTTAGACACCATATCCTTGTTGACCATTGGGGAAGCATTGGAGGACGTCTTTTTGAACCTTGTTCATCGAACTTAGCTCTTTTTACCTCTCTATTCTTTCTCTTGAGTTTTGACTCCTCAATTTGTTGGGCAAACACCATAAGCCTAGAGATATCCATGTCATGATGGAGCATTGCCGTACAACATTCTTCTCCAAATAAGTCGGACACACCCGTCAAGAACCTACTCATCTCACCCATTGGATCTGCCACCATAGATGGAGCATACTTGGATAGTTGGGTAAATTTCAAGGCATACTCCTTAACACTCATTGTACCTTGCCTAAGGTTAATGACTTATTCCACCTTAGCTTTCCTCAACTCTCGGGGAAAGAACCTATCAAGAAATTCTTTCTTAAACACCTCCCAATCGATGGGACCCGCTCCTACTGACCTATTTCTCTTCTATTGATTATACCAAACATGTGCAACATTCTTTAATTGGTAGGCGGCTAACTCTTCTTTCTCTACCGAAGTCACCTCCATGGCATCAAGTATTTTATAAACCTCTTCCACAAATTCTTGAGGATCCTCTTCCACTTTGGATCCATGAAACTCGGGAGGGTTCATTCTAGAAAAATCCCTAACCCTTGAAGCGACCGAATTCACATGAGTCCCAATATCTCTATTGGCTTGGGCCGTCATAGCTTGGGCCAATATTAGAAAAGCCGACCTAACCTCCTTATTTGACATAGCCGAAGGATCAATCAGAGTTTGGTTAGCTTGAGGATCTTGATTACTTTGAGGAGTTTCTTGATTCACATTCTCACCCTCCATTCTTCTTGTGTTAGCCCTTCGTGTATTCATTTCCTGAAGACACAAGAGAAGGGTTAGGAGAGGGATTTTATAGATTTAAACTCTACGGCACGACTTAAGAGCAATGAAAGAAGTGTAGCTTCCTAATCATTTTGTAGCCTCTCATTCATAAATGTGGTGCGATTCACACTATGAACAAGACTCTACTAGACGTGGCATATGAGATATCATTCTAAAATCATTCTAAACCTTGTGCTCTGATTACCAAGTTTGTCACGACCCAAGAGTACCCCCTAGATCTGACAAGGCGTACTCAACCCCAAAAGGTCTCATACAATCCCCTTAGCATATCTTAACATGAGATAAAAGAAATAATGCAGAAATTTTAAAACTTTATCCATACAATCGAAGTTTTTTATAAAAGCAAGCGGAAGTCTAGACTTGTCTCAATTAGTAATACAATCTTTGAATCAAATAGGGACAGTCTGAAAGTGAAATACAAGAATTAAACTACTACATGAAGATATCCGTCCTCGAATCATGAGGACTCATTAACTAGCAAGGAGAATGATCAATTCCAAGGTCTAGCCACAATGGGAACCAAATTGAGTTCCAATCCCTACACTTGGGGAAAATGTAGAAAAATATGGGTTAGTACAAAAATGCACCAAGTATGATAGCCATGCATAAAAACCTTGAAAACATGCTAAAAATGACATTTTAGTTGAAAAGCATGCACTTTACCAAGTTTGAGAATCATCATGCACATTAGTATAAAAGCATAAGTCACAAGCATATTCAACATATTGATCATCATAGCATAATAGAATCATCTCATAAGTAACCCTAAGTCATACTTGTGCAATGCATAGATAAGATCCCATAATCCCATCTACACTAAGTACCACTTTTAGGCCATCATAATCATACTTACCATTCTTTGATCTCATCCTTTATTAATACTCATAGACAAGGAAACATTCACCTTTAATAAGTAATATCAAGGAAAACAACTCATAGCAACAATCCACATTAAGCATACTTCATTTCATAAACCATCATAACATAAAAGGTACACACCATAACTACTCTCAAAGTCTTTTTCTGCAATGCATGAATGAGATCCCATAGTCCCACCCACACTAAGTAGAGCTTCTTGAGAAGCCATAGTTCATAATCATTCATTGTGGAGGTAAGCCTTAACCGACATAGACCATGTGAGCAAATCATGGAATTCGGTGTTACCCACACCGAAAAGGGTGCCTTACTTGCCTAAGGTAGAACCATTAATTTAGCTTTTAGGTGGATCCACTAGCTAAAGACCTATGAGGGCACATAGTTATGGGATAACAAGATTGCTACTAGATACCCTGACTCAACTCACGTATGGGCATCTATCTCAAGAGATTGCTACTAGAAACCCAGCCTCAACTCACGTATGAGTTTCCATGTCAATCAATATCCACTCGGTGCTTAGCATTATTCCCCACAGAGTACTTATCATTTCATTACTTGAGTTCATTATTATGGAAGAATGTATCAACACTTAATATAACATCATTCATAAGATATCTGATAGATTCAATAGGTGAGAATTGCCTTTCAACCTAAGAATCCCCATATTGTGTGAAAACCTTTCACAACATGTCATCATCATTCATAAGTGTATAATTGAGAATAGCCTTTCAATCAACACAACATCATTATCATAATCATGGAAACTTCATTCATAAGTGTGTGTGTGAGCATAGCTTTTCAAAAACACCACCATTACATCATAGTCATAATCACTTTACTCTCAAAGTGTTCTTAAAATATATACATAAATCTCATAATGATGCATAATTCTCATACTTTGCCCTTCAAGGACCATGAATCAAAATTCATCAACACATCTAGAATTACTAATTTAGATAGGGATGATAACATAATTCAAGTAATCAATTTAGTACATTCATAATTCTATAACATTGTACTTGCATCAATCAATACCCACACTTTGAGATCCAATTTGGAAAAATAGGGGAATTCAGGGATTCTTGAGGAATTCAACTTAAAATCATATAAAATCATCAATATATCCATAAACAAATAGAATTCAATCATTAAAATGAATTTGAAAGGAATCCATGAGATTGAAGTCAAACCCTAACTTTTGGGTTTTCTAGCTTTGAAATTGGGGGTTTTGAAGGGGAGTCCATGGGTGAAGGCTACCCATGGATGAAGATCTACCATACCTTATTGAAGAATTCCCACGAATTTGAGGAGAAAATCTTGATTCTTCAACCATAGCTTCACCTTTCTTCTTCTTTTTCTTCTTCCTTGGAGTTATAGATAGAATTTATTTGGGGAAAGTTGGTTATTGATTTGGGTTTTGGGATTTTATGAGATGAATGGGTTGGTTAATGAATTAAAATGACTTATATAGATGTATTAAAACAATACAAAATGACCTCACATCATACTAACTAAAATAGGAATTACCTAAACTACCCCTACCTTAACTGAATTTGGGACATTTTGCAGCCCTCATCCATGGCCACTACCTACGGGGCATGGACTAACCCACGACCCGTACTGGTTGGGTGTGGGTTGGGGTCTGCAGCCTTAAAACTTGGCCTTGACCCACGAGGCTCCACCCACGGAGTGTGGACCACCCTACGGGGCGCAGGTCCCTCCGTGGGTCCACTGTTTTGGACAGCTTTGAGGGTAGACTTTAGGGTCCTCCTCAAGGAACCTTGGTTGGTCCTTGGGGGGGGGGGTCGTACCTTGACATTTAACCCCTAAACCCTTC
>JAJOOO010004243.1:0-79303 GCA_029582685.1 Solanum piurae | reverse complement strand
TCTATTAATGCATTACGGAGTTCAAAATGAGCATTTTTGTCCTTAATTTTTTTATGTCTAGCTAAAAATTGTTCAAACCGAAGATTTTCATCTACCACAATTTCTATAGTTGGAGTTGGAGCCTCTACGGCATCTTGAATTGGTGCATTGAGATCATGTTCATCCTCAATTATCATGTTGTGCAGTATAATACATGTAGTCATTATATCATGTAGCACTTCCTTTCTCCAAAAACGTGACGGTCCTGCAATAATTGCAAAACGTGATTGCAAAACTCCGAATGCACGTTCAACATCTTTTCGGCACGATTCTTGTTTCATCGCGAAAAATTTCTTTTGTTGGGAATGAGGATCACGAATAGTTTGAACAATTGTAGACCATTTAGGATATATACCATCAGCTAAATAATAACCCATATCGTATTCTTTTTCTTGAATAACATAATTGGCGGGAGGCGCAATACCGCTAGCAAGATTGGAAAATAAATTTGATGACTCTAAAACATTAATATCGCTATTGGTGCCAGGCAAACCAAAATAAGCATGCCATATCCAAAGGTCATAATCAGCAACAGCTGATCCAAATGTTCGTGATTACCTGCAACGAGAATAACAACGAATACTTGAAAAAAGA
Organism: Solanum piurae; assembly: GCA_029582685.1. Lineage (NCBI taxonomy): Eukaryota > Viridiplantae > Streptophyta > Magnoliopsida > Solanales > Solanaceae > Solanum > Solanum piurae. The sequence goes on along the minus strand of JAJOOO010004243.1, from coordinate 78,670 downwards.
AATCGACAATCACAATTGCAGTCACAACCGCAATCACAACCACAATCGCAACAATTCTCGAAATCATATCCTAATTTTTTTCCGAATAGTGCTAAATCTGGAAACAACCTACCGAATTTCTAAATTATTGTTGTGATCAATTAATTATTATGTCATGTATTGTATTTTATCTTGTATTTAAATTATTATGTTGTGTATTATATTGTATTTTTATCTTGTATTTAAATTATTATGTTATGTATTGTATTGTTATCTTATATTTAAATTATCATATCATGTATTGTATTTTTAAATTAAATTTATTCATCTTGCCGTTTTAATTTTGCGTATTCTTTATAATGAAAATTAATAATAAAATAAAATTTTATTATTCACGAAAATTAAAAAAAAAAATTAAAATACTATTAATTTGAAATTAAAATAGTATATATTAACTAATATTTTTTAAAATATTATATTACATTTAAAAAAGAATTATGAATATTAGATATTTAATTAATTGAATTATATGTAAAATAATATGTTAATTAGAAAGTAATAGAAATAATAATAAAATAATGAAAAAGTGAAATAGAGAGTGTGAATAGTAGTTCTCCAAATTTGGAGAACTACTATTCAACTCTCTAAATTTGAAGAATAGAGGGTGATTTGGAGGTTGGAGTGCCCATTCTCTATTTTACTGTCCAAATATAGAGAATGGAGAGTAAAATAGAGGTGGATTGGAGATGGTCTAAGAAAGGTCCTCTAATTGAAGAAGGCTCTATAAAAAAAAACAAAAAAAAAACTTCATAAGGAACTTTACTACATTTAGCAGGAATCACTACTTTTCAAAGTTAATGAAATAATTTCTTTTAGTTTGCTTGTGAGGCTGTGTGGGGTGTATATCTTGACATTATGGGTGTCTTTGGTAGGAAGGAAAAATATTTTTTCATAACAAAATAAATAATTTAAGCAAAAAAGAGTTCGGAATCAAAAGAGCAACAATTTTTTTCGAAAATTCCAAAAGGGCAACTCAATTAATTATGAAACTAAAAGGGTAACAATTTTTAATATTGTGTAAATCAGGTTTTCTAAAACGAGGCTCAAATTTCAATGAGTCTTACAAGGCTCAGCCGCCAATGAGCCTTGCAGGCTGTTATTTAACAAAAAAAAATCTCATTTTATTTTCTTGTTTGCTAAAAGTCTAATAATAATAATAATACATAATTGTTGATATGATGCATAAAGATAGTTTAGACCTTATTGCTAGCCATTGCTTTGTGGCTTTTCAAACGAACTAAACCCAATAGTTTAGACCTTATTTACTACTTAGTTGATATATTTTTTTCTTCAACTTTTTTTATGTGAAATTATAATTTGATTTATTCACTTGCAGAATGATAAAATTCAGTCTTCTCTAGTCATACTATATATATTTTGGTGAAAATGCCCTATTGATGAATCTGTTGAAAACATGAGAAAAAATTATACTTCATATCAAGGTAAAAAAAAACACAACATTTTAATATTTATAGTAAACATGAACCATGCATATATGTTGGAGTTCGAAAACTTCAATTTTATATATATAATTTGTAAAAAATTGATAGAACATATAAGGGACATGATAGAAAATATAAAAGACAACACTTCTAGAGATTATCGTCTGTCTTGATGCGGTTGTTGTTGTTGTTTATGTCTACCGGTTCCACAGGTGGTGGGTACGTGTGGCCTTGTTGTTCTTCGAGGGTTGTTGATGTCCTGCAAAATTATATTTATTACTGAATTCTATTAATATTTTATAAATGTCAAAATTGAAAATTTGTCGATTATAACAACAGACATATTGTTGTGAGGGTCCAACTTCATCATCATTTTGATTTTGTGACATATCATCCTGGAATAAGATGTAAATCATTAACATATAATTTAATATAAATAAGATATTCTATAAATTATTTAAAGAGTATATTTATTTATTTTACCTTGATATGAAATATATTTTTTCTCATGTTTTCAACATATTCATCAATAGGGCATTTTCACCAAAATAAAGTATGACTAGCTAGAGAAGGCTGAATTTTATCATTCTGCAAGTGAATAAACCAAATTATAAATTCACATAAAAAAAAATTGAAGAAAAAAAACCCGACTAAGTAGTAAATAAGGTCTAAACTATTGGGTTTAGTTCGTTTGAAAAGCCACAAAGTAATGGCTAGCAATATGGTCTAAACTATTTTTATGCATTATATCAACAACTATGTATTATTATTATTATTAGACTTTAAACAAACAAGAAAATAAAACGAGAATTTTTTATTTTTTTAAAATAACAGCCTGCAAGGCTCATTGGCGGTTGAGCCTTACAAGGCTCATCAAAATTTCAGCCTTGTAAGGCTTATTGGAATTTGTGCCTCGTTTTAGAAATCCTGATTTACACGGCGTTAAAAATTATTGCCCTTTTGATTTCATAATTAATTGAATTGCCCTTTTGGAATTTTCAAAAAAAAATTGTTGCCCTTTTGATTTCGGACTCAAAAAAATATAACAAGACCAGATGAACCCTTCTAGGGAGGATTAAAAAAAATTAATATGTACATATATACAAACACACACACATGTATGCTACCAACGGGGAATTTATAGCTTAAATTATGGGCCACATTAATTCATGATTTTTTCGTAATACTGGTAATAATATTATATGAAGTGTCCAATAAACTACGGGGAACATTAACTCATGATCCTTTCATAAAATTGATATTTTATGTAAATATTTTTTTAAAATTGGTATAATATTATATGAAATGTCCAATTCACTTTCAATTCATTATCCAATGGAGGCAATTTATGTAAAAAAATATCAAACAACGGCTTCAAGTATACTAGTCGGCGCTAATCTCATATGTTAGGTCAAGTATACGAGACTAGCGCCGACTAGTATACTTTATCAAACCTTGATATAAATTATAGAATTAGAATGCCCATAAGCTTAATTATGAGGAATCTCAGTACTATAATAAAGTACTCTTTATATTCCAATTTATATGACTTTTTTTTTTTTAGTCAGTTCAAAAAAAGAATGACATATTTATTTATATGTTAAGTAAAAATTTAACTTTAAAATATTTATTTTACTCTTAATAAAATGATTTATAGTCACACAAACATCTATCAGTTATTTTAGACCACAAATATCAAAAGTCTTTTTTTCTTTCTTTCTTAAACTCCGTGTCAAATTTATTTTGAGTCAAAATCTCACAATCTATGGTAAAAAAAAAAATCCCTCTAGGTTGAATCAACAATTAGATCATCACCAATGAGCTCCTATCTTTTCCCAAAATGGCAAATATTAATTTCAAATAGGTAAATTAGTTATCTTATCACGACACTAAGGACCCTCCACATTTAATTAAGGAAATTAATTGTATCCCTAATTCCATTGGCTCCAAATAAAAGGCTGTATTAGCACTTAGAATTATAGGACCACACATTAAAAATGAACCACAAGCTTTGCATGAAAACCAAACTGCACCACTTATTTGGAAAAAAAAATAAAAAAATATCATCCGGTGTCTGGTATCCATATTAGAGTCTGACTATTTCAGATTTGTGTCGCGCATTAGAGTCTGACTATTTTGGATTCGTACTGCGTAGGCTCTATTTGGGGGAAGTGCTCCTTACCAAACATTTTTTCATATTCAGGGTTCGAACTCGAGACTTCTGATTAAGGAAGGAGCAACCATATCCACGGGTAACACATGGGAAAAAAAGAAGGAAGAAGTAGGGTTATATCTATTTTAAGTTTCCACACATTTATGTCATCTTACCATAAAAGCATAAATTAATTAGGATAACTAAGATCCATTACCATAAATAAATTTCAGACACTTAATGTAATGCAATTTGCTTTTCCTATGTGGCCATTTTTAAGCTCTTGATAAGTGTTAATGATTCGTTAACAACTAATGGTAGTATACACACTTAGCTAGGGAAAAAAGGTTTAGTGATTAATTAATTAATCTTTCATGGATTCCATGAAAGACAACATGTATATTTTACTTGCAATTGACCATGGAATAAAGTATTCATGATTAACATATTGTCATTAACAAAAATTAATGGTAGAACTTTTTAGAAAAATTTTAGGTTGATCTAATACATGACTTAAAAGAGTTAATTAATATGATACATCACTTATTTGTATTTTCTCTGTCTCATATTACTTGTCCATAGAAATATATGTACCAAATTACTTATCAATTTATATAATTATAATAAAATTAATTCCTTTTTTTTTATTTTTCCCTCAAAGTAATTTTTTTTTGAATATATAAATATTGTAAGTTCCAAAAAAAAAATTGTTGTTAATCTTGATATTAATTGATAAGACGCATAAATAAAGTGTATTAAAAAAGTTAAAGAGTAAATTAATAAAATTACCCCTTTTATTTATAATTTCTTAAGAAACATATAAAAAGAAAAATGAACAACTAATATGAGACGATGGAAATATTATTTATTACTACTAGACAATGCATGAAGAATGTTTATATGTAAATGATGTTATTTGAAGGGACATTTTGTCTTGGTGGAGATATAATTATCTGCCCTTTGTGGATAAAACTTGGCAGCTTGCATTGGGGGCAAATATATATATATATATATATATATAAATATCGTTTCTTTTTTGTGTGGATTTTTTGGCACGGATTTTAAATTTTTGAGGGGCCTATATATTTCATCTCTTGAGCTTCGAAGAAAATATCTTTATCTTTCAAATTTTATATATCTTTTGACTCTCTATATGTGACACCTGATATTTATGAGGGTTCATTCACCACAGTTATAGCTACATGAATCAAAGTGAATACTAAAGCAAAATCCTCCATAGCATGAAGTGATCTCTATTTATGAAAAAAATTCAATACTACCAATAAAAAAGTAAAATACAAATAAGAATTATGACATTAATCTCATATCGTAAGAAATTCAAGAATTTCTGAGGCACTAGCATGAGCAACAATGGTTGAAAAGTCTATTGTTTGAAATAGAGTAAAACAACTCAAAATTCCAAAAGCTAATCTAAAATCACCTACTCTTGATAAGCATAACCTTTTTTTTAAATTAAAATTCAGAACCTATAGATTTCAAATTTTACTTTGCCTCTGTCGACACTTATACAATCATGAACTTACATAAAAATACTTCTTTTACCTGATTTTCTTTTTAGTTTTTTCCAAAATATAATATTTTTTTATATTTAAAAACAAATAAATCTTAAAAAATTTATTTTATCCTTAACCATATATTAAGACGATGGTATAGCTACACACATTTCTAAAATTTAACTTAAACCACATGTTCAAAAGTATTTGAGACAAAAAAGATAGTTAATTAGTTAGAGGCTCATATAGTCATATATACTTTAGGCACTTAACAAGAAAACTTAACTAATATCATATAGAGGAGATTTCTCATCTTTCTAAGCAAGCAAATTAAAAATTCTTTTTGGTGGCTAATGGTTACTTAACATATTAAGTGGTTATCTTTGTTAAGGTGGCTTAACCACTAATATAACAAAAGAAGGAATTAAGATAATGAAGAGAATGCTAATGGTGCATTTAGCTTTGGACATTAATGGAGTTAGCTGTCAGCTGCCTTCTCTAGCAACTAAAATTAATTTAACAATTTAGAATATATTTGAGACTTATATATATCCACTAAGACAAAATGTCCCTTCAAAAAGCAACATTATAATAAGCTATATATATATACATACTTTATCTTTGTCTAATTGTCATGTGGTAGTAAAAACTAGATATAAATATATATTATATTATAAGTTCATAAATATTTTAATAGCTCAACCTAAAGTATACCTCTGGCTTGATATGTCCACCAACATGCATGTTTCCCTAATTTGAACAATTAATCTTCTTAATTAGTGATAGGTGCATTCTATCATTTTTTAGGGATAAATAATTATTATGTTGTCTTTGATGGAATGAATGAAATCAAGACTAATTAAATGAAAAGGCAAGTCTCCACTAATTCACTTAACCATTTTGTTCAAGGTGAGTTGCATTAATCTTTTAGGAAATTAATTAAAAAAAATATTGAGTCACGATTCTTTATCCAAAACATTTTATTCAAATCTTGTCTTTCCTTCTTCCTCCTCCTCCTTCTTCTACTTTCATGTTCAAAACTAGTTTAAATCTCAACTTTAAAAATTGATGTACTTCAAATGTGGTTCGTTTCGAGTGAATAATATATTCAAATATTCAAATATTAATAGAAGCTCTTATTTAAATTTTGGGACTGTTTAGATGAGATTTGAGTTGGTTGAGACTGAAAAAAATCAATCAGTAATGTATAAATAATATATATAGATGTATATACATCTCTGATACATCATCTATACACAATTATAAATTATTTATACAATATTGATACACTATATATTACAATGATCATTTTATTGAAAAGAATTTTCGTTGCCTATACATATTGGTAAGTAACCCTAATCATTAACGAATCATTCAAAAGCTGTACATGTAAGTTCTATTACTATAAGGAGTCTTCTAGTCTATTCAGAGACATCCGATAAAATTAGAATGATATAGAGAAAATTAATATAATTCTTGCGTTGTATAATTTCTGAAGTAACATAAGTTAATTGACAGTATAATTACTATAATAAATCTTTATTGAATTTCGAAGGGTATTGCCTGTAACCCCCAAACATATAGGAGCAAGTAATAATATACTACAGTAAATGACTATATAGTTAATAATAAGGGTAAAATAGGAATTAAGTGATAAATTAGTTTTTTGTTTTTTAAATTGAACAAATAAAAAAAGGATATTTATTTTCAGTATAATGAACAAGTAAAAATGAACGGAGTAACTAGTTTGTATTTATTTAACTACACGACAATTAGACAACAGCATAAAGATAGTTTAATTAAATCTAAAATGTTGTTATATGAAGGGACATTTTGTCTTAGTGGGAATATAATTATCTGCATGTTGTGGATAAAAAGGTGTTCAAAAATTAAATTATTTTAAAATTTAATCATTCTTCTTAAAAAAAAAAAAAAAAAAAAGAACAACCACCATACAAAAGGTTCAAACTATAATATTAACAATACTATATATATTACAAATACATAACAAGTGAAACTTTTTTACAAGAAAATGAAAGAGAAATATGAGGGGGGGGGGGGGTGTTACATGTTTTTACATATATACCCCTTGCTATATTATTTCAGAGACCAAATTACTATTAATTTTCACCTTAGTTCTCGTTAGACTCAAATGAAACAAAGCTACCCGGGTAAATTTTCTTACCCTTACTATGTTTACTATCCGCGGTTAATTTTTTCACCGTGCCACCCTCATTATTACTACTTCGAGTATTTTCCTCTTCCATTTTCTTCGACTTCTCTTTAAGACGTTTCTGTTGTACGTAAAGATATGCATAGTTTACTGCCATGGATGCCATAATTTGAATTTTTATCGCATGAAAAAAATATTGCTAAGTGTTTGAAATGTTTGTATGCTTAATTGCTTGATGTTTGAGAAAACCATAAACTAGGGAATTTATAGAGGAAATTTCAAGCCTTTGTAAGCAAGTAATATAATTAATTATTTTTTGTATTTATTTTTGGGGTGGTGAATGGTGACCATTAGGATATAATATTAATTAAACAGGACGGTTTAGTTAACAACACAGACAAGAAAGTGGAGGGCTACTTAACATATATATAATAAAGTGGTTAATTATAACCACTAGTATTAACAAAATAATTGTGCCATTAATGCTAATGGTGCATATAGTTGGACAAATGGACATTGTCAGAGTTACATTCTAGTCGAGATATCAAATGAGCAGATTAGATTGAATTGAATTTGAACGAGCTAAAATAAATTGAGTTAAAAAATAAGTGGTCAAACGTTATTTGGGTTGTAATGGACTAAACATTTTATTATAGTTCAACTTGTCCAATTCTGGTCATTAACTCGCCTAAACTTGAATAGGTTAGATATATGATATTTGTATGAGCTAATTTTTACCCCCTTAATTCCTCCTCTTTTCATCTCCTATATACTCCCTCTGTCTCGATTGGTGGTTTTATCTCTTTTTTTAGTCCGTTTAAGAAAAAAGGTTTCTTTTCTTTTTAGAAAAAAAGTTATTTTAACTTTCTACATAATATGTTATAGTTTAAAACTATAAAATTAATTGACATTTTGACTGTAACGATCCGTTTCCGTCATTATAGAAAGTCAACGGGGAAAAAATTTGGGTCGGAAAATATTTTCGTAGTACCTTGAGATTTCTCAACCTAGTCCAGATTTAGACGAAATCGGAGTCAGTAAGGTCTAGGGAAATCTGGTAGCAAATGAGAGATCTATTTATGATTTTGATCACATGACTAGATAGCTAAGACGTTAAGGAACCCGTACGACTTTACGAAATTAAATTCGGACGAGTAGAACTCCCAGAATTGATCTTATAAGAGTGAACGGGTATTTTCGGAGTGTCATGGGATGAAGGTGTGTTGTGAAATAGGGGTTTGGAATCCTTAAATTTGCTCACTGATTATGTGCAAGCCGTAGTGGCGGAATTATTCCCGCCAAAGCGGGGCCGCCGTAGCAGGATAATCGCGATTTAAGTAGGAAATAAACTCCAAAATCATTTTATTATGCACTTTTCAACTTTGAGAGCTAGGAGGTGACCCCATGGGCTTTCTTGACAGTTTTTCACCATTCTTGAGGCTAAAGGTAAAGTTTTCACTCCCCGAATCCATTTTTCGATCCGTAGAATGTAAATTCGTGGGTAATTATTGTTGGGGAAGGGTTTTGGAACTGTTTGGATGGTAAGAAAACCCCTAATCTGGATATGGGGATCATGGGTTTGATCTAGGGTTGATAGGATTGTTGGTAATTCGGGTAATTAGTTATCGTTTATTGATTCTCATGTTATAATTATTGTTTGTAGACCAAGAACAAGCGGAACGAATCCAGAAAGGAAATAATCAAGTTTCTTAGGGAATTCAAGCTTTGTTCGAGGTAGGTGATGGTTGTGATTTCATGTTGTGTGATGTATGTTCATTTTTGTTTCATTATAATACGTATATGTATGCGAATGTTGCATTATTGATCACACTATTTGTAAATGAGATAGATGAATGATGAATGTTATGAATCATGACTTGATTGTATGATTATGATAATGTACTTGTGATTGTGATTGTGATTGTGGCTTATTGAATGGATCGGGTGTTGCGTTCCGACACACTAACTTGGATCAGTTGCCACATTCCGGCATAAATATGGGATCGGTTGCCACGTTCTGGCATAAACATTGGATCGGGTACCACATTCTGGTATGCTAACTGTTTGGGTTTGGGTTCCATGAGAGGACCAATGAGTTGATAAAATTATATATGTGAGATTGTGAAATTGTACGTTGTTCGTAAATGATGATGATATTGTATATGTTCGGTGTATGCATGTTATTATTATGTTGTAATAACTTATGTATGTTGCACTTAGTGGGATAGTCGTGTGATCCTACCAATACACTGTGGTTGTGTACTGATACTACACTTGCTCTTTCTTTGTTGAGTACAGGGCATCTTCATGCGGCTATTGACAGACCTCGCTTAGAAGATCAGTGATCGTTCGAATTCAAGGGTGAGCCAGTTCTTCTAGGCTGCCATGAGTTCTCTCTTATGTTTATGTCCACATTTAGGACTTAGACTTTCTAGTTAGTTACTAGTGCATTAGTTTGGGGTTGTAACCCTTCTTGTTTAGACTTATGGATCTTGTTAGAGTTTCGGTACGTTGACTTTCAGGTTCTAGGTGTTACTTTCGCATTTGTTTAGTTGTTAGACTTTTGTTGGAGTTTATGGAACTCCCTATTTTTTTTCTTAGCATCTAACTTGCTTCTGTAACCTTAAATGATTTAGTTTATTGATTAAGTTGGTTAACTAATTAGTATGGTTCTCTCACCGGAGGGTTAGTGTGGGTGTCAATCACGATGGTCTGGGTCGTGACATTGACATATCAAATATTTTTCTAGTTAAAGACCACAGTATTAAAAAAGCTTTTTTATTTTCTTAAACTTCATATTGAATTAAAATCAGACAAATTAATTAAAACAGAGGGGGCATTTTAATTTGGATCGATCAAATAACTATAATGAATGATGAATTTGTTCATTTCTAGCTTTGTACACCCTTTGTCCCTATTTACTTGTTAATTGTTGACTTGACACATCTATTAAGAAAATAATAATTTACACAGTGAGTTTACTATTTTACTCCTATTAATTGATAGAATTTCAAAAATCAATTTACTCATTAAAGAGGTTCTACCCTTTTCAAAAAATATTAACTCTCTAAAAAAATTGAGAATATAATAAACGGCCCTATAATAAATGAAAAATATTATTTTTTCTTGATTTGTTAAAAATAACAATTAAAAAAAGAATAAGTAAAAAATTAAAATTAGACAAGTAAAAAGAGACAGAGACTTTCTCTATTTTATTACTCACAAAAATATAGATTAGTACATATTATTTTCTCTGTTTCTTTTTAATTGTCAGGTATATATAAAATACTTATTTCGATATAATAGTCAACTTAAATCATTAAAAAAAAACAATTTTGCCTTTAGTAACCGATATATTAGTCAAACTACAATTTTAATTAATTTTTTTCTTCAAGGTCGTGCAAACCTCTATTATGATACTGATTAAATGAATGGAGGGGAGTATATCCTTTCACGTGGCCCTTTGACTTTAGAATATATTTATGACTATTAATGTTGATGACTAACTACCAAATTTTTCTTTATTAAAAGAAAAAATAAAGTTAATCATGACTAATTTTGGTAACCTTTTTCTTTGTCTTTATGATCACTAATTTTAGTAAGCTAAATTTAAAATAGAAATAATGAAATAACTCTCTAGTTGGATTTGAATTTTAGTTTTGCGGGTGATTTTCCTGTGTTATACTATCAGCATAAGAGCATTCCTATGCTTTTTATGGGTGCACTATTAATTATGTCCTTATTTTTGTCAGTTTCTCAAAATAGATATACATATATACACATAATTTTTTTTTAAATCAACAGATGCATGTGCACTCCGAGTGATAAAGGTGGGTCCGTCTTTGGTTGTAAAACATATTTTCTGAATTGGCCTTATTACGTAAGGATAAGGAAGTCATCCAAAAGTCAAGAACAGAAAAACCATTGGCCCTTAGTTGCTCAAAAAGCCAGTTTTAATGAAGAGCTCATTTATAATTTTACCACGTGGCAAATGATTGGATTGAACTGAATTTGAGCGGATTAAGATTGACCGAGTTAATAAATAAGCGGATATTAATCTGCACTAAAGTTATTTGATCTAAACTAGACTAAAATGCAAGTCAAGGACATTATTTTTCTTTATTATGGTTATTATATAATAAATCAAGTAAAAAACGTTAGTTTGAAAATATTTTGACAAGATTTTGATTAATTTGGACTAAATATTAAGGTATACATGGTGCATATACACTTTTAATATTTACAACTAAGTAATATGTATTTTCACTTTAGTTTGTTGATTCCTCTAAATTTTCGAATAAGGGTTGCCTACCTTCAGGGATGAATTCCGAATTTTATTTTGGATATTTTCAAATTTCATTTTAATTTGTTGATTCTTAAGATTTCGAATAGGGATTGACAACCTTTAGTGGTGAAATCAAAATTTTAATTTGATAGATTTAAATTTTAATTTTTCCTATTAAACTCATCATACTTTGAAATAATTATATATAGGATCAATTACAAAAAAAATAAATTAGATCTTAGTGATCTTTCACATATATTTAAAAAAAAGAATCGATTTCTATTTAACCCTCAACGCTACAAATTACAATCTATCTAACCACTTAATAATTGGGATTTTTGTGGCCCATAATAGTAAGGAATGAACAAAATGTTTTTAGGCCCATTTAATAGTGTCGTAATTCTTTTAGGCCCACATGAAGCCTTTTCTTTCATGGGTGATTTGCACAAATAGGATTTTTCAGTGTCATTATTTTAAATTATTTAATTGTGTTTAAAAGAAGTTTAAAAATAGTTGTTTTCCAGAAGCGTGAATAAATTTAGACAGGGACGTTAGAATTTTCTTATTTAATATTAATCAAGAATTAACATTTAATCATGATAATCGTCAAAATTCACAAGACTTGCCTTAATAGTGAGTTGTGATAATCGTTAGAATTTTGTTCACACATCTTTAATTTTCAAAAATTCAAAGATTTATTTTTGCTTTTTCATCTTCTTTTTCACGATTTACACATAAAATTTAAAAATTTGTTCACTTTCTTAAATTTCATACAAAATTAAAATAAGTCAAACAAATTGAAACAGAAGAAGTTAATATATATTTGCATATCATATATCATATAATAAAATAACATACAACATTCTAGCAGGAAATTTCTCCTTGAACACTAGAACTTTCCTAATTTTTCTAATAAAAGTAGTTCCTAATTTCCGAAAACTCCACTAGTGCCAATTGTGCCAAGAAGTACATATTTCATTTGGTGCTAGAATTTTGAACTTTCGATTGACATTCTTCTTTAGATGTAATGACTATCGGGTGAATTTTCTTCGCCCCATTGCCATTATCGTTGCTTTTCGATTTTTCGTTGTTCATCTTTTTCTGCTTCTCCTTTTGACGATTTTGCTGCACATAGAGATGGCCATAGCTAAACCCTAATGAAGACATAGTTGCAAAAAACAGTAACAAAAAGAACAAAATAAAATGTTATCTCAATTGGTTCAATTTTCAAATGTGTCAAACCCCATGTGAGTATTTATAGCAAAATAGATAGGTGTCCCACCACCTACCACCTCCTCTTTTGAGAAAAATAATAAAGTAGATTTAAAATGGTGCCTTAAATATTCTAAGCAATTTTGATCTTTTAAGTTTTTCATAGATATTATTTTTGGTTTCAATGAGTTGCTTAAATAATTGAGAAAACCATCTTATTAGAGATATATTAATACTATATATATTAATTCTACTTATACTTTTAAATAATTAATTATCTTACTTGAATGTTCTACCATATATTGAGAAGATATATCTAGATACATACAATTCTGCTACCAGAATATACTAAAATATGAAAAGAGGCGAGCGAAATAGTCATGTATTCCAAATACATACGAATCACACTAGATACATGTATTTGTATGTATGTGGTGTGATTTACACCAGATACATGGAAGAGTGACGAGAGAGATGAGAGAGAGGCAAGCGAGATTTGTTATGTATCTCAGATACATACGAATCCACTTGGATACAGTGCATCTAAAACAAATTACATTTAATTTTGATTCCATATATCTTAAGATACATGTATCTAGACATATCTAAACCTATCTCAACGCAACAAATCTAACAAAGATTCGTAATATTACAAACTAGAGTGTATCTAAATAATTAATTTCTAAACTTCGTAAATTTGATGGAATTTTATAAACTAGAAAAAACAAAAACCATAGGTTGCATAGCACACAGATAAAATTATTTATTGGTAGGGTAGGTTACAAGAAAAAATTTTGTAACTGGATTTATTTGTCTGCTTTGTGTGCTACATGTAACATGCCTTTTTCTCAGTTGGATCTGTCTATTATCTCTGTGGGTCTAAACAGGAAAAAATCCACAGAATCAAATTAATTAAGAATTTTCAACATTAATAAAATAAATAAAATAACATAAACCATTTATTGAGGATAATATAAATATCTGCCTTGCAATTAAGGAAGGAGGTGAGATATTTAATTTTTAAATACAAGTGATGTATCTAAAATTAATTTATATTAGTTCATGTATTTAGTTTTAATAAAATATTATGTACTGTCACTATAAGAAAATCGGTAGTAAATATACATATTAACTGCAATTAAACTATTACCGTTGATTAATTGCAACTAAAGATTATTTTTGATATAGTGCATGCGGAAGTTAAATTCTTAGGGCTCGTTTAGTACCAGGGTAAGAGATGAAAAATTTGGAAATTTTTATGATGAGTTTATTTCTTCTTTGATGGAATATAATCACAGAAAATATTATTTTAGATAATTATCTCAAGAGTGTAATTTTATTATCTCATATTCAAAATAAAATAACAATAAATAATCAATTTCGAATTAGTTTATCATAAAATAACTTATTCCCCGACAAAACTAAACCTTACCATAAAAACAAATAATAATAAAAGAAGTGCGTGAAACTCCGCTAAAGAAGGCATGAAACTCGGCAATTATATGGCAATCAACCACCATTGGAGAAAAGTTTTTTTTCTTGTGGTAAAATAAAAAAAAATTGTAAGCATTTTATTTAATGGCATTTTATAAAAAAAAAACTTTATTTTATCTTTATTTTTCATATTTTTAATGATAAGCTCTACGTAGCAAAATTGACTATGTTATATTTGGCAGAGTGTTAGTCCGTTAATTAGAACTCTCATACTTATCAGATGAAATTGTAGAAATATATGAACGTTAAGGTGGGTGGGTGGTGAGCTTACTAGGAGCAGAGCCGACTCAACAACATTGGGGGCCTAAAGCGAAACTTAAGAAAGGGGCCCTAATATTTTTTTATTTTTTTCATCATATATACTTTTATTTAAAATCTACTTTTCTAGCTATTTTAGATGCGAAGTCGTTAGGTACTGTTTTATAATCAATTTGTTTTAATAATTCCTTTTCAAGTGATAATATAGCTAATTCATTCGATCTCTCTTAAGACATTGTTGATCTTAAAGAAGATTTAATCAATTTTAATTTCAGAAAAACTTCTTTCGGCTGAGGCAATGGTTACAGAAGTTGTTAACATTATTCTATAAGCAATATTTGTATTTGGAAAAGAATCAAGTCTTTTTATTTGATTGAGTATTTTCATTAGATCATTATCTTCTACTTGTATTATTTCCCTTAACACTTTTAATTCAAAAAATAAATTTAAACCATCAATATCAGAATAACTATTACATGTTAAAGAAAGTTCAAGGTTAAGACAATATTTTTTTAAAATTCTCATCATCTAGTGATCTCAATATTTTACCACTAAATAAGAAATCAAAAATATTTTCATCTGCTTCAATTGGTTCAAATCTATTTTGAAGTGAAAAAATAGTTTGATCTACTCTACATATATAAAGCAATCAACTCTAAAAGATTCTTCAAGGGACTTTGTGATTTCGCTATCCATATTTTCATCAAATTATTTCTTACGAAATTCAAGTTTATTTTCATCTCATATGCAATTTTCTTAGTAGAAATCAGAACACTCATAGTACATATAATTTTTTTTTAAAATAACATATATAAGTAATTGTTTTTTTAAAATGGGCCCCCCAAAATATATGGGGGCCCAAGCGATAGCTTTAGTGGCCTAGGGGTTAAGAAGACCCTGACTAGGTGATACAAAATGATGAAAGCTAGACTGAAATAGTTTATCGAGAATATGACTTTAGATAGTGTAAACATATGACAGTGTAAACATATGACATTTGAATAACCCCAAAAGCTAGATTACGAGGGAAGATTGCTCAAGCCCCTATGAGCAAACCACCAGTTCATTCCCCAATCAATGTGGAACTTTTACCCACTCTAACACCCTCCCTTCACATCCAAGCCCGAGTACTGAAATATGGATCGAGAGCTCAAATGGAGATGAACCCGACTTTGATACCATGTAAGGATGTGATATCTGAGCCTAACTTGATACCAAAAGCCCAAGCTCATATAAGCAAACTACTAGTCTATTCCACTATTAATATGAAACAAACTTTTATCCACTCTAACAGATAAAAGGATACGGATCGGTGATCGTAACTTAAATATAATTAAGCGCTCTCGCTTTCAAGCCAAATAGGCTTCTTGATCGTTCTTGGAACTTCAACGTTACTGATAGAATTAGCACTATATTCTTGTAACTTTTTGTTTTTCGATTTCGATTATCAGTGTGTTATATTATGTGTTTTAATTATATATCACTTTATTTTATTATCATTATTGTTCTTTTTTTATATATTGTGTAATATTTTTCATTTAGTATTATTTCACTGTTAATATGCTATTCTCCATTTCTACGATCGACAAATAAAATCTGCATACATTACTGTAACGATTCATTTGGTTATTTTGAGTACTAGAGTTTTTTATTTCATAAAATACTTTCCGATAGATTTTAAATGGGTATTTTGGACTATTCGTAACTATAAGTCTATAATAATGAATTTAATGGGGTAATTTTAATAATTAATTAGTAAGGGTCACTTTTATAATTGGTCTTATATAATAATTAGGGAGTAAATATTGGTTTATATAATTGTGCGGCGACTAAGCAGAGAAGCGTGAGTTCTTCAGGTAATCATTCATCACATCTAATTCATATATTGGTTTATATCATATTGTTTTATTATACTATGATGTGGGTTGTAAAAGAAAATTTGATAAATTGAATTGGAAAAGTCAGAAACTAAATCACGGCGTAATTGAACTTTGAGGGAATATTATTGGGATGGGATAAAGTTAAGTGCTGACAAGAGAGAGGTTAAGGTTGAGAAAAATCTAATTAGGGAACTTCTTAGGCAGATTTTCGGTACAAGTGCTGATAGAGTTATAGTGGAAAATTAATACCAAAGTGATTTGGTATTAGATTAATTTAGGCTTGATAAAATATTGTTAATGAATTGAAAAGTGGTGATAATAAATGATAAATTAATGATATTATTGGATCGAAGTGTCACGTTCCGATACGATATAATTGGATCGGAGTATCACGTTCCGACACGGTAATATTAAAGGAAAAAGATATTGATTTAACTTAATGTACTTAATCTCAAAGAACTCAATTCCCAAATTAGTTTGGTTTGGAGGCATGAGTCCTCATGTGTGATCTTGATATTGTTGAATGATTACGTACTTACTTTAGTGTTGTTGACACTGGTTCATGTGTTTGTTGCTTGCCACCTGCTAAGTGTCATAGTTGATTTTATATTATTATTCATTACATATTAGTTTTTATTTTGAGTTGGTCGATGATATCTACTCAGTACATGTTGCCCTGTACTGAGCCTGCTTGTGTTTTTCTTTGTTTTCTTTTGTGGAGTGCAGTGAGTGTATCAGTGACTCCGACTCGCCCTCAACTCTAACCAGTCTCTAGCACATCAGGTTCCAGGGTGAGCTATTCATTCCAGCTCGTGTTAAATTCTTTAGTCATGACATGATATTCTTAGTTTTCGGACATTAACTATTTTATTCATTTATTTTGGTGTCTTTAATACTCTTAGACTTAGTATTTGAAGATTAGATGTCCTTAATGTGATGACTTTCAAATTTTGAGGATAATAAGTATTAAAACTTTAGAGATTTATTTAATTTGTTACTTTAATAAGTTTTGAGCTTCCGCATCATTGTTATTATTCATAATTGAATTAGTTCTGTAGTCAACAATTTCAAATGCTTCCGACTGATTTTAACACTTTTTTCTTTTGTTTTTTAAACGGAGAGGAGATTACAATATAAAATATCAAACCCTTAGGATGAAAGATCAGATATGCTTGCTAAGCTATTAAAATTCTCCGATTCGTTTTATAAACTTTGAAATTTCTTCTTTAACAATAAATACAAACTTCTTAAAACAAGATACAAAAAATCTGTTCCTTATAATCACACTTTAATCCTGCAAATTAGTAATTAAAAAAAAACATCACGAATAAGAGACTGCACAATTTTATGTGTACAGCTACTCATTAGATGAAGATAATTTCACATCAAAATTGAAAAATAAAAGTAACAATTTAAATAAAAAGCACACATTTACCTTAACAGATAAGACGTGTCATAAACTTGAATAATAATTACTTAACAGATAATACGTGTCATAAACTTGAATAATAATTGCATTTACGATTCTATTACAATTATACTACATAAAAATTTCACCAAACAAAATTTTAAAAAAGTAAAACCAGAAAAAATACTCAAAAATGTAAAAACAAAACAAATAAAAGTAATAATCCAAAGTTGTTGATTTATTTTTCTTTTTTTCAAGCAGAAAACAAACCATTAATTGCTGCTAGACCAATTTCAGTTTGAGGTACAAAAATTCTTTTTTCATTTTCTCCAAATCTCATTTTTATTTTAGAAGAAGACCATTTAAGCTCTTGAACCAAAATAGAGAAAGTTGAAAATAATTCAATTTTTTCTTCATTCCCAAATTTTCTTGAATTCTTGATCCTCCTTTCATATTCTTCAGCAACCAACATAGCAATATCAGCCATAATATTAATAATAAACTTATATTCAAAATATAAATTTGAGTAATTAATTGGAGAGTATTTTGTAATTGGGAAATTTCAAGTTGATATTTTTGCTTTTTTGGTTTGGCTTATATATAGGGGAAAGACCAATTCAAAAAGTGCATTTAGGGTGTGTTTGGTATTGGAAAATAGAAAATGTTTTTTTCTAAAAAAAATAAATCTCTATAGTCGTTCCAAAAATATTGAAAAGTATATTTTTATAGATAATATATTTCTTAAAAATTAAAAAATAACATTTTAGTGAAAATAGAGAAATCAATGTTCTACAAGTGTTATTTCAGTGATTATGTTCTTCTCATGTTTCAACACATCTTATCTTCGCCTCCATTCCCACCTAGCACTTTCCTTACCCTCCCATTCTCACTCTTTTTAGTTGTTAATTTGGTGGTGAATTATACAAGTATTAAATATTACATAAGTAATATTATATACTAAGTGAGAATATGATGTAATTAGCTCTTAAAATTATGAGATTGATGTAAAATTCTCATATTATATTTAGTAGTTGATAAGGAGGTATGTTATTTACATGTTTCCTTTGTTCTAACTCTTTTTAGTCCATTTTTCTTTTGTTGACAACTTTTAATTTCATGATATGTTTAAAGCCACACGACTCAATTTTAGTTTATTTTTGAATTTTGTGTCAAATCAATTAAAATTTAGAAAATATAAAATTAATACAATGTTTAATTTAAATTCAGAGACACACATAGCTAATATATGTATAAATTATGAGAGAATTTATGTATCATTTTATGTGTGGTATAGCTAATATATGAATAATTAGATATGTATTACTAATACCTACACAGGCAGATTCTCTCATAACTAATTTTTACATTACTAATACTTACATAATACTAATCAACTATCAATCAATTCGTTATAATATTATTTAGATTATATACAAATATTTGTTAGAATATTATTTTTATCCATTACCAAAAAAAATTTAAAACTAAATAATCCACCTTTTTTGTACCAAACACACCCTAATAGTACAAAGTACTATGGATAAGGATGGAGACATGGAGTTGAATGACACACAAAAAAAGGAGTTAATATTATTTTATTATATGGTGATCTTATTGGGTGAGGTTGTATTATGAACGTGTCTTTATTTTGTGGTTATAATTTGAAACTTTCAGATAGGAAATCCACCAACTTGACGAATATTCTTTTTTTTCCTTTTTTTTTTTTTGGGTTTTGGGAATTAAAATAGGTAGAATTAAGAAATATTCACCTGTCAAATAATTTGGTGCAACCTGCTCCTCTCTTGATCAAATGTTTCATGTTCGAGATTTAAAGTATAAAAAAAATCTTTGACAGGAAGTGCTATTAGGGGCGGAGCCAACATACTGTTCCTTCAACGAAAAATATTACTATTTATACATACTTTTTTTTTTATGTATATATAGAAAAAGTCGAATTTCCTTTGGATTAGTTCGTATGTTTATTTCTTCAGATATTGAGCTCTTCCGTCACTAAATATTACACCCCTCTTCAGATTTTAAACCCATTATCAAAAATCATAACTCTGTCACTGAGTGTTACATCCCTCTATGCATATCAATAAAGCTCTACCTCACGTGTACTCAGAATAATCAAATTCCAATGTAAATTCTTCTTGATAGGAAGCACCCTGAATGAAGCCCTATCCAAAGCGAGTTCAAAATAATTAGACTCCAAGACACGAACTCTGAGGAGAAAGATTAAAAAAACAGATAAGAAATGTTCAAAGTTAAAAGGAATTTTATATTGTTTCAACCGCCCTAATTGCATGGTCGGTTTGATGAAGCATTAAAAATCTTATTATTTTATTAAGGAAGTATATTATTGAATTACTCTCTCTTAATTTATGTGACATATTTTAAATTTCGAGATAATAAGTTTATCTTTAACTGTAAATTTTTTATATATCTTTTAAATATTTTAAATTGTCAATTATTGTGACTTATAATATTATTTACGTAGTTTACAAATACATAAATTTCATTTTTTTAAAATGTGAAGATTGAATGAGCAAATTATCAATTAAACTTAAATTGTTTGATTCGTGAAAAATAAAATATGTCACATAAATTTAAACAAAGTACTAAAAATGACTCAATCTTGCTGCTCGTTAAAGATTGAGCATATTTATATCATCGCTGTGACACAATATGCACATTCATGTCATTTAACACTAACGACTCAAATAATCAATTTTAAAATATCAAATAATACGCATATTGTCCAATTAAATGATTCACATCACCTAGTCAATATGCTTAAAATATTTTATCTAAATAAAACGCGTTCAATTTAGGATGATCTTTAGATATTTTCCTTTCGCTTATTTCAAATCGAAAGTTCAAATAAAAATAACTAAAATAAGACAAAATTACATTAACTGCAATCATACCTGAACTTCAACTATATAAAACTTATCGATATACACAATATCTGAAGCTAAACTTTATTAGGATTTTGTTTGAAGTTATTTCAAAATGGATACATACATTAAAAAAATTATCAGTTTCTTCAATAATTACATTTATGTGAATTGTGATCATTTATAAACTATGCACATATGTGAAGGAAAAAAAAAACATTTTCAAAGAATTTTTTCTGTTATAAACAAGAATTGTCCCATAGTTAAGTCCTTCAAGTTTTATACAAGTCCAAGTGATTCCAGCTTCTGAACATGCTGTTGTGGCAGTGGCGGCGGAGACCAATCGTTACAAGCCACCTCGCGAACGTCCTCCACAACATATTCCTATACAAGAATGAGCATGTAAGATATATATGACAATGGCAGAGACGGATCCAGGATTTTCAGTTTATGAGTTCTAGGTTTTAAGACAGGACAACGACTAGATTCCATAGATAGTTTATACATAACAACAACAACATACCCAGTGATATCCCACAAGTGAGGTCTGGGGAGGGTGGAATGTACACAGACCTTACTACTACCTCGTGGAGGTAGAGAGATTGTTTCTGAAAGACCCTCGGAGATAGTTTATACATATTAAGTGGAATTCTTAATGGAAATACAGAGTTTGAGCCACAGCTCTTGTGGTGTAGATCCTCCCCTAGACAATGGCAATCAAATTGAAGAAACGAGGGTGTCGATTTACCTTTGTCAGCATTCTTTTCTCGAGTATGTGGTAGTGTCGCTGCCAAATTCTCTGTACGACCATTGTAGCTACCAAAACACTGTAAAACATGCCAAGGAGGGCGAATAGTCCTATCACAATTACAGCCACAACTAATAATCCCGGTATCCCAGATTGATCACCATCGCCTCCTAAGCAACTCCCACATTCACAGTCCGTGCAAGAATGATTCTCGGAGCAACACTCACATGTCGAGTTTGAACAATTGTCGCAGCATATGTTAGTATCAATGCAAATATAAGTTGTACCTGTATGAGGTCTACGCGTATGACAGTCTGCACACAAGCTGCAAAGATATGAAAAAGGAGTGTGTTTCTTGGTTTCAAAAATGACAAGACGGATACAGGACGAAAGAAGACTACAGTATTATGGTTACTATGCTCTGGAAGAACATAATGAAAATCAAAAGGAACATAAAACACATTATTTGTACCTTGTGCAAGAGCAACAAGACAATGCATTCTGGCAGGGCTGACTCAAATCATCGCGCACACTTTCGTCAAAGCAAGTTAAGAAACAGCCAGATATGCCCACCAAAGCGAAAAACAACAGTGCTCCTGCAAGAAAGCCAGCAAATAGCAACAAGATTAACTCATACGATCATTTAAGAATCACTATATACTTAAAACAGAAGAGTCCGAATTTTGGATGATGCGCTATTTACATCTTGAGAATACATCAGACATGTTCTTTTCACGCCCTGATGGACATACAAGAAAGATATGTTTTCTTCCGAATAAGCAAGAGAGAAACAGATCAACCATTCTGCGTTCCTCACGCCTCTTCATCAGTGTTTTTTTTTTCTTATTTCTATTTTGATAACCGATAAATTCCTTAATGGTCAATGAAGTGAGTTGAGAACCATGGGCTCTTAGATTCAGATCCAACATATTCAAAATCACTTCATGATTTCTTCCATTGATCCAAACTTTGATGGACAGAGTACCGATATTTGTGTTGGCTAGCAAGTAGCTCACGGAATTAGTAGAGGTGCACTCACCTGACATAAAAAAAGAAGAAGGGAAATACGGTCTACTAAAGCTCCCACTATGCGCAGGATCGAGGGAAGGACCGGACCACAAAGGTCTATTCAGCACAGCCTTACCTTGCATTTCTGCTAGAGGGTTTATCCACGGCTTGAACCCGTGACCAAACATATGATTATCAAAATTGAAATTTCTAAGTTAGCTCTTCCAACCCCAATTAATGTCCACAAGTTCAAAACTCGGGGGAGCATGAGTATACCCCTCCACCATTCTCCCAACTAAATACCATAATTTAGTTAGTGCTTGAGTTTAAACTCGTCATGTGCACTTAACCCACACTTTATGTGTTGCGTCCTCACCACTAAACCAAAGCGCTGGGGTATCATTTTGTCGGTTCTTCCATGAGTGAAGGTGGTAATTAGCCTTAGCGCAGTCCAAGGAATGAATAATTGGACAACACAATAGCACCTACTCTTGAGTTTGTCCAAAGTTCCAGTAGAAGAGTCACACAAGGAAAAGCCTTCTTACGACGTTTGAACTTTGGAATAACTAAGTAAATATTGTTTATCTCAAATTCATCCACCACTCCCCAACCAAATCTCATTTAGCAAGCAACTAAATAAGATATAGAATCCCAAAACCGGCAGGAAAATCAGGTCTCCGGGGCCTATTGGTACCGAAGTTACATGTCAACATGGGTAGGTAACAACTGTATCTGGCATGTGGTCATTTTGTGCATCTATTTGGATCAGTCATCCAGTCGGACAAAAGAATATTACGGAGACAAAACAACAGTTCGACATGCATACATACATACACAAATAAATGTTGATAACTACTGCAAATGAATATGTTTTACCGCATATGTAATAGAAGCCTAGTTCACTTCTAAACCCCCAGTGCAGACGAAGCCAAAACTTCTGGTGTGTATCAATCATATATACTAAATATCCTAGTGCAGCTATTACCTGCAAGACAGAAGTTTAGTGATCCTATGAAGATATTTTCCACATCACTACTAACGGTTATATCTAAAAATGATTAAGAAAATTGTAAACAGGGTCATCCACGTACAAGCTGAACTGCGAGAAAGATGAACAAGATGTCTGTGGTCACAAAGAACCGAAATTTTAAGGTTCGCCATTTTCTTTGAAGATCGTTAACTCTCAAGTAAAATGGAGCCTTGCAGGTTGTACAATGAGAAAATGCAAATCCTTCCTGTAAAAAGACAAACTTTAGGGAACAGGTATATACTCAATTTTTATGATTAATGCTTCCGAGTATTTAGTAGTAATCCGCTAGCAGTTGAAGCCTTTGTCTATAATGATGCAAAAACCAATAACTAATTGAATACTTGTCTAGTTCTGGACACAGTAAGCAAATACAACAAATGACAGCTTGTAACCACGCCAATCTGAAAGCTACTCAAGAAAGATACAAGTACAAATGAATACAATTTGATTCCTCGTCATACTCTTTGATTCCAAGTTAAGCAGAATTTAGAGGTAATAAGTCTAAAACATCTGACAAACAAACATTCTGAAAACATACCTTCACAGCACGCCACTGATCAAGGCATTCTCGATGAACATACTTTGATGTACCTTTGCATTTACAAGGGGCAATAAAATCCTCACCTAGAAAACAAAAGTTAAAATAATCACGGAAGAATTCAACAAGAAGCACTCAATAAAAGATACTAACAAACTAACAGCTCTTCTTTGTCAAAATGCTCTTCCTTCCTTTAGGAATTTAAGTTGAATGATTCAAATCCATCAATGAACTATGCCTCGATCCAAAATCTATTATGCTTGTTTCCCCACTACATAACCCAAATTAGCTAGGGTATACTTTTATTATAATTTGACTAACTTTTTATGAACCTCAACCAGCAGCAACCCTCTTCGTTCAACTAGACTTCGGTCAACTTTTATTACATGTTGTCTATTTTGCTTCCATTCTCTTACCATCCTATTGTTGTTACTGCTTATGTCTCCATAAATATTGCCGAGGATCTATGGAAAACAGTCTCTCTACCTCTCAAGGTAGGGATAAGGTTTGTATACACTCTACTATCCTTAGATCGGGACTATACAAGGTATGTTGTACTTCTTTATATTTTGAATCTCCTTAGTGAAAATCCGGACTTCAGCACTACCTCCCACATGTAAATTTTCTTTACTTAGGGCTAACATATTTTAGGCTTTCAACTAGAAAAGGGGCAAAAACCCATTACTCACTCAAGCTGACTCAAACATCACAATTATCTAAACCATATTTGAAAGATGTACAAATCACCCCAAAAACACACTTAATTCAGAAATCATTGAACACCCAATTCACAAAGCAACTTGCTTTACACTAAAAATTCAAAAAACAGAATCATAATAACTCATATAAACTAACTAAATATTTCAAGATTTGAACAAAACCAATGAATAAAAGTAAAAGGGTCATCAAAAACACTCACCATCATTTTCAAGGCAAATTCTACACTGAATTTGATCAATGTTTCCAGCTTCAAGGTCAACTTTACTGGGTTTAACAATCAGAGGAGGAACTAAAGAAGAAGAAGAAGAATCATAATAAGACATTTTTTTTTCCTCTCCAATTATTATCAAAATAAACTGTAATTTGTTAAATTTAAGTTCATAATTTGTTGGAAAAATTATCAAATTGATATTTTAACTCTTATTTAAATATGAATTATTTACCAATTTGGAGTTTAAACTGTTATTTATAAAATAGAGATATATTACTGGCTAATTTTGAAAAAGAGAAGTATTGAAACAACTCTAAATTTGGCATAAATTACTAGTTTCGTCTTCGAATTATTGACAGCCTTAAAAACGTCTCTTAACTGAACTAACTAAATTTAAACACACTCCGATCTTGCAACATAAGTGATATATATCCCTAAATTCTAGTCAAATTTACCGATATTTTCAACACCTCTCTCGACTTTTTAATAAGAATCTCATACTTTTATTAGAGTTTGAAACCACTTGATATGTCATGTGGCAGATCGGAGTGCATCTAACACCCAATTTAGTTAGTCAAATAGAAAAATATTTATAAGACGACCAATAATTCAGAAATAAACTAATAATTTATGTTAAATTCAAAATATTTTCAATACTTTTCTTACGAAAATTATATGGAGCAAAATAAAAAGTCGTCGCAAGGTCTATAAAATAGTGTTGAATAAACCATGACCAAGTGGGCAAAAATAATCTTTACAATAAAGTCAATAGTAAACGTTTACACTATAAAATATTTGAGTACTATTATAATATTATCTATGTTTATTTAAGTATTTTAAACTTTTAATAATATTATCAATAACATTAGAAATTTCAACCCTATGGTAGGTGTTGCCCCTATTGCATAAATGTTTAATACTAAGTATACCAAGTCCTCTTATTGATTAATTAATGAAATAAATCTATTGATCGACTCTTTCTAAATCATAAAGAATTCGCTCTGATTAAGTTTAAACCTCGATGTTACATATATTTGTTAGGAATTTAACATAATAAAATCTTATAGCAAGAAGTATTTACTTATCCGTACTTTGTATTCACGTCAAATCTTCAAATCTACATGTGTTTATACATGAATTTTTAGCACTTAATCATAATTAATTGTGATGCATTTTTAACTCACCGATTCACTAAACTAAAGGAAATTTGCATGTTTGAATATAGTATATTTAGACATAATGCATAAACATGTCTTTTAACTTGATATCTACGCCCTCCAACTTTGAGTGTGCACAAGTAGACACTTACACGGTTATAAAATTGAACAAATAGACAAACACATCATGACAAAACTCACACAATTTTCTATGTTATGTAAAACATGTGTTTACTTGTTCAACTTTATGATAATTGAAGTGCCTACTTGAAAGGCATAGATGTCTAAGTTATTTATGTTTGACAATAGGTTTGGAGCTTTTATGGCATCAAAGGGGAAGTGAGAATTCAATCACAACATTAGCAGAGACAAAATGAAAAGAGAAAGAAGGACAAGTAAGTAAATACTTCAGATGACCCGCAAGAGGCGTGCTAATATGTTTAGCACTCTTCATGTTGAAGTGTTCTAGTACACATTCAATGTATTTTTCTTGAGATAGTCACAACTTTTTTTTTATTCATTCTCGAACAATCTCCATCCCTAGAATTTGTTGTGTCGGGCCCAAGTCCTTCATGCCAAATGACTTGGACAAATCTGTCTTCAACTTGGCAATCAACTCTTTGACTTGTCCTACAATTAATATGGCATCCACATACAACAACAAAATAATAAAATTGTTGTCACAAAATCTTTTGAAGTATACACATGGATCAGAATAGGTTTTTGTGCACGTTTGAATTTTTATGAAAGAGTCAAACTTTTTGTACCATTGCTTTGGTGTCTGTTTCAACCCATAAAGACTTTTATTCAATTTGCACACCATGTGTTTTTTTTCAGATACTTCAAATCCCTCTGGTTGCTCCATATAAATCTCCTCTTCCAAATCTCTATGAAGGAATGCAGTTTTCACGTCCAATTGCTCCACTTCAAGATCTAGGCTAGCTGCTAGGCTCAAAATAATTCAAATAAAAGTCATTTTGACAACAGGTGAAAACATTTCACCAAAATCAATACATTTCTTTTGTTCAAAGCCTTTTACAACCATTCCAGCTTTGTACCTGACCAACTTGTCATTTTCATCTTTCTTGAGTTTAAAGACCCACTTGCACTTTAAGCAGTTGTCTTTTGGAAGTTCAACTAGCTTGTACGTGCCATTTTTTTTGTAGAGATTCCATCTCTTCTTGTATGGCTTTCATCCATTGGTTTTTTTCTGGATGAGACAACATCTCTTTAAGACTTTTTGGCTCCCCTTCGTCATTGATGGGGGCATACTCTGAGAAAGGGTACTTGGATGACTCTACCCTTTGTCTTTCTAATCTCCTCAGAGGTTGAGATTTTTCTTCTTCTGGGTACTTCAATTGCTTGGTATTATCACCAAGTTGCTCCCCCTGCTCAACAATCTTGTTAGGTTGCTCTTCATGTTCAACAGCTTCATCGATCATATTTTCTGCACTTATGGGGTGGTTAGAATTAAAAGGAATGGTAACAAAACTAGGGACTATACCATTTTTTTTCTTGGCCTTCTAGGACAGATCATCAACAGTTCCAACTTCACTTTCTCAGAAGATTATATCTCTGTTTCTGATGACCTTCTTCTTTACATGATCCCACATTCTGTAACCAAACACTTTATCTCCATATTCGATGAATATGCAGGGAACTGATTTATCATCTAGCTTGATTCTCTGCTCATTCGGGACATGTGCAAAAGCTTTGCAACCGAACACCTTTAGATGCAAGTAGGACATCTCTTTATTAGTCCAAACTCTCTCCGTAATGTCAAACTTCTATGGAACTGATGGACTACGATTGATAAGATAACATGTTGTCCGAATTGCTTCACCCCAGAATGACTTAGGCAATTTAGCCATTTTGAGCATGTTTCTCACCTTCTCAACAATGGTGCGATTTATTCTCTCAGCTACACCATTGTGTTGTGGGGTTCTAGGAACTATCTTTTCATGTCTAATTCCATGGTCTAAACAATACTCTTCAAATTCTCTTAAAGTGTACTCAATTTCATTGTCAGTTCGAAGACGTTTTAGCTTTTGACCCGTCTCCCTTTCTACTTAAGCATGAAATTTTTGAAATACTTGAAACACTTGGTCTTTGGTTTTCAAGATATCAACCCACAATTTTCGTGAAGCATTATCAATAAAAGTAACGAAGTATTTATTATTGTCCATTGATTATATCTCCACTGGATCACAAACATTAGAATATACCAAATCAAGTACATTAAACTTTCTTTTAGATGATGTCAATGAGACTCTATGCTGCTTACCAAATAAACAGTAGTTACAAGATTTTATCGTTGTACCTTTGGCAAAAGAGATAAGTGATTTTTTATCAAGAATTTGCAATCGTTTCTCGCTCATATGACTCATTCTTCTATGCCACAAATCTGCAGAACTCTCTTCATGAGCCGCATTCAATCACCTTGGCATATTCCTGCATTTGTCCTGTACAACGTGCCACGAGCGACTCCTTTTGCAATCACCAATGCCCCTTTGGTGAGTTTCCATTTTTGATTTGCAAAGTAGTTCTCATATCCATCTCGGTCCAAAGCAACTCTCGAGATCAAGTTCATCCGCAAATCAGGTACGTGGCGCACATCTTTCAAAATCAATGTGCATCTGACATTTGTCTTTGTGCAAATATCTTTGATCCCCGCAATATTTGAGTAACTTGTGTTACCCATTTTCACATTGCCAAAATTACCTGCTACATATTTGCAAAAAAAACTCTTATCGGTGTGGCATGGTAAGATGTTGTTGTGTCGACCACCCATTCTGTTAATAACGTTTTCTAAAGATAAAAAAAATAATAAAAATAATAATGATACTAAATGTTAAAACATTATATAAAGGTTGTGATCTTAGCTAGATTTATTATAAAGTATCGTATATACATGTATGTTGTTTAAAGAATATGAACGTTTATTATTTTATTTACATGTAGAGACAAAATAATGATAGGTACATATGTAATAAAATAATATGTATATTAAAGTGTAGAAATTTATAAATTACATAAAAAAAGAAGGGTAAATAACATACGTAAAAGAAATAGTAGATATGAGAAAAATAATATGGTATGTATAACAAAATAATAAGTCATGTATAGAGAAAACTAAATATAGAATTCATACATTTATGTGCATGACATATATATGTATGGGGAGGTACAGGGTGCCTTTAGCCCCTGATTTGTAGTTTTGTTGATATATAAATACATTTGAAGTCGTCTTCAAGGGATATGAATAGCCAAAAATAATAATATGAACACAGTTGTGACATGTAGTTGGTCCCCTGCCCTGCACCCACTTCTAGCTCTAATATAAAAACAAGTAACAATATCTGTTGACAGATTATTTTGCAGAATCAACCACTCCTCTTGCAACATGAACTATTCATTAATTTTCAAATATATCTTCAATTCACATCTAAGATGTAACTATGTAAAGACATTTCATCAACAGAAAAAAGATAAAATACAGGAGAAAGAGAAAGGAATTACACGAGAATCTGAAATGCAATCATATCATTAACATCACCGGGATCAAGAACAAGTATCGCATTAGGTGGGACCTAAAGAAATAAGAAAAGAATAGAATTATGTTTTTTTTTTTGGCTGGTTCATTTTTAATTTAGAAAATGTATAAAAGATATATATATAAAAGTGGATGTATATGATTTCATTGGCCCAAGTTACTTCAACATAGTTGTTCTTAAAGCACCTGATATTTCCTACCCAAGAGAGTGGACTTCTTGGGTTCAATACGAATTAAACATAATATTATAGTTCCAAGATGGGTGCAGCTTCAAATTATAAGTACTAGCTTTTCTAAGTTTTCAAACTCCTCTGCATTATTTCTTGAACAAAACCACCTAATGGTTGATGTGCATTCTTTTGAGTTGGCACTTTTGACTACTCCAACGAGTGAGATACTACAATCATTAGAAATTTTATGTTAAATACATTGTTCTGGGAAGAAATGTTGTTCCCCAATTACCTCAATTGGCATTAAAAATGTCGCATCTAAATCTTTTTGTAGGGTTACATCTTGCCACATAATATCAAGTGCAATTCTAATTTTAGTTATCAGATGTGCACATTCCGAGGAATCATATAGGCAGAGATCCCGCAGTTGTCAGTTTAGATCAGTAATGCTAGACAGGAGTTTCAACACACCAGGGCTTTGTTCAGTAGCTGGAACAGTGGAGCATTCGGGCTCGTTCCCAGCAGATTCAATCAGCTAGTACGCGCAAACCTGGATGATAAGGAGGAAGATTGATTTCCCATGTATTAACATAGAGAAAAGAGCATACTGATAAAAACACCTCTGAAGTATGAGCTTAGTTTTCTTAAGCATTTCCCCAAGACATTTATAATATTTGGTTTCAAGCTGTCATTGGCAATGCCAACATAAATCGTCTTGGATATTTTCGATTATTTGATGTTTGTTTCTCCCTATCTCTTCCTAAATTGGATACCTTCCATCACATGTTTCTAACAATATATTACCTACAAGTTACATGTAAAAATTATTTTTATCTAGCTTAATTGATGGTTTAACAGCATGATGAAATTTTTATAAAGTCATATTAAGTCTTCAAAATCTTTTCAGTTGCTCAACAATACAATATATTATAACTGGTTATGTCACCTCAAGCACACGAAAAGAGAGCAATTTGATTGCTCCACCCTTAACTGGTAAGCTTGATACTTAACTCCATTGTTCATCCCATCAACTCCGTAGTCACTTCTACTCCACTAGAAATTGCCTTTTTTGCAATTTCAAGAAAGAAAATTCTATGTTTTATTTCAACTGTTCTAAAGAGCTTTCTTATTCTTTTTAACTGTTCATTTTTTGTTTGTGTAAATTCATACATTAACAAATACATTTTTTGTTGCATTTTCATCCTATGTTTCTTCAATTGTATCATTACTATACGATAGCAAAGGGCTTACACGAATAATCGTCATTTCAACTACTATTCATCGCCTTCCCCATTTCGTCAACATTTTGGGGCACAAGAAGTCACGACAATTTTTCATGGATTTTATCAATCAAGCTCTATACGAATTGGATGAACTTCATATAGACACTTACAAAATAAAAAGGTGCCCAAATCTCTTGTAGTCATGACTCAACTTCTTGCCCCTTTACACACCGAGGGAAAATGTCGATTTTCATGGATTTTATCAATCAAGCTCTATACGAATTGGATGAACTTCATATGGACACTTGCAAAATAAAAAGGTGCCCAAATCTCTTGTAGTCATGACTCAACTTCTTGCCCCTTCACACACCGAGGGAAAAAAGCATGTCACCGCGACCCTAGACACAATATAACTATTTACCAATTCCTTGTGTGAGATATAAATTTGCATCGTAAATAAAAGGTGATTAGTACTATACTACTACTACTTCTGAATTACACCATAGAGTTTTCGAGTATTAGATAACATCCAACGAAATACAAGATCCATCTGTGCCATCAAAAATATAATTTATGATGTATGATAGTAATTGATAATTAACTATTTGGATATCACTTTTAAGAGAGTAGTTATATCAAATTTAATTTAATTTTGTGACTTTACTAATACAGGTATAAAGTTCAGTAACCATAGGTGAAATTAAAGCTTCGAAACTATAGGCAACACAGACTCAATATACTCAAAAACCAAATATAGCATATGAAAATACACAATTTTATGAGCTTATTGATTGATACAAAAGGTATACAAATGATTCAAACACACCACAAAGACTCAATATACTCAAAATGACTAAGAAAATACTCAAATATAGTGTATTTATGTTTGACAATGGGTTTGGAGTTTTTATGGCATCAAAGGGGGAGAGAATTTAATCACAACATTAGCAATCAGGAAAAGCAGCAGTACTCACCAGCCAGAAAGAAAATGAAAAAAGAAAAAAAGGCAAAGTTCACCGAAAGATAGTTATCGGTCCAAGAACACAAGGTATCCCTGCTTTTACATGGCAAGGAAGATGAGACAAAATACAAGGTCCTCGAGATTCTCAATCGCTCTTTTAGGGGGCGTTGGAAGCGAATAACAAACAATTACATTACATGATCACTCTCTCAACTTCTTACATTTCAGTTGATGAAGACATCAAAAACTAGTTCAAACCACATAACGATAAGTAATATAACGGCCTGCAGTCTCACTTGGTCTAATAATTTTCACGACTTGGCCACGTTTTAGCCCATAGTATCTAGCAATTGGGTCGGTGATCTGAATCCGCGGAAGCTGTTTCAGCAGAAGAAAATATTAGGCATTCAACTAGATAGAAAATTGATGATAGTAATCAATGGTGATTGGCCTATGTAAATAGCATAAGTAAAAACAATGGCAGGAGCAAGGATATTACAAAAGACGAACCTGTGTTTCTTTCACAGTGTATCTTTCCAACAAGGTCTTCTTTTCTTCAGGAGAAAGTAGCTGGTGCTCAGGAATTAGAACATGATTTTTTATGTTTACCAACATCTCTGCCTCCTGAAACGTTAAAACATACATCTCGATGATTAAGCATCATAAGGTAATAGATAATTATCAATCATGTAAAGCAACTAAATGTGCATATTAGAAGCCAAGCAAGCTCCCCGATTTGCCAAATCAAACAAATAACACAAGTGTTGCCCCTAGAGGAATACCAAATAACCCTTTATATGAGTGAAAATGCTAGCAGAATCATTCTCTATCAAAATACATACCATCTTCGGATAACATAAAGTTGCAGAATACTTCCCAATAGATAATTTTTTTCAAATATGTGATGTCATTCTGAATAGAACGTCGATTTGTTCCATATAATGTACAATACTGTTAAGCCATTGTCTTGTGGCTTATGAAGTCAGGTACAGGTTGTCTAGGCTAGTCCAAACCATAATGGTGTATAGGCTAGTTTTTTTCCTCATATACTTGAAAGAGCGCTTTGGATTCTAGTATCATTTTAGCTTTTGAGTTTAGAATTTGCTAAATGAGCCATCCAATGAGGGGGGTTAGGCAGTTCTTAGCAGTCTCATCCCTGAACTACCTCACCCATTTCACTGGCACAGACTTGGCAGCCCCATATGGCTTCTAGGAAGTTAAGATATGATTGCACGTACTAGGAAGTAGATTCTTAAACTTGACAATTGATCTTTGCACTTTTATTCTAATTCTAAAGAATTTGAACATCTATCCTTCTGAAACTTGAAAATGTCATTAAATGGCAAGGGCCTGTAAGCAGATACAAGGTCTGCTGGAATTGGAGACTAATATCTAGAAGTATCTTTTATAAAAATATCCAAGAAACCCGCTGTGTTCAGCTTTGAAGCTCGGTGGTATAGACATCAATATACCCCTCCACACTTTTGAAAAGTTACCCTTATTTGATACATTGGTCCTAACTCCTAAGCAATATCTGGCAAGTGATTAGACAAACTCTTTTAAGAATTAGTCACAAAAGCATTTTGTTTTGACACAGATCTTCATCTGATGAAACTCCAACTATCAATGTTTGGAAGAAGAAATATCTTATAGATATAAAAGTTTCCAAGTTAGGACACACATCAAAGACTTTCTTTTGGGGTGTATAAACCATATGCAATTCAGAATTATATAACATAATCTGATCCTACATTTTACTCATATTAATCATTCACAGTCTCAATGATATCTTTTTCAGAATGAGCTGCCACCACTTTTAGCATACCAGACCACAGATTTCAATTGAATAGCATTAGCCATGCAACACAACAGCAAATTGGAAGCCTAATCAATTTCAAACATTTTTCCAAATGAAACAAATGACTGAATGTCCCCCCCTCCCCACTGCCACCCCAAAGAATAAGAACGACACTAATCACGAGAACCCAGAGATAAGCTTCTTGTTCGGAACACATATCTAGGGTAACGTGAAGTGTCATCATCATTATGCCATTTTGCTACAAAAATAGTACACTAAACAAAATGTAAATGGAATCTAAACAACATACTATGTCTCAAAATGTAAATGGTATCATACCAACATACTTGAGTAGTGTCAGGTGCTAAAACAAAAAGTAGTCGGACCAAAATCGAAGAAACTAAATAACAAAGATACCAAAAAAAAATGATCACAAAACTAGGAGTAAAGTAAGATCCTCATCTATCTCATAACAATTTCAATCCTTCATTCAAGTAGTAAAAACAAGCTAATAGTAGAAATAGTACAGTAGTCACCTGAAAAACCTCCAAGTGGAACTTTGTAGATATTTCACTTATGCAGGTACGAGCAAAGGGAGTCAGATTTTGTTGTACAATCAGAATTGCTTGGAACACATCTTCTTTTTTCATGCGCTCTGTATAAGTTTTCATCGTCTTAACACCAACCTTTGGCTCCTCTGGAAAGAACACATATATCTGGAATCAATAAACCAAGGAAATGGCTGAGACATAGGTAGCAATAGCAAATAATTATGAAATCCTCAGGTATACACTGAATTGATGAAGTGACATACTAGTAAAAACAAGGAGTAACTTATGCCATAAAACCAGGAAAAAAGAAACCTTTTTTTATGGAGAAGTAAAACAAACACAGAGTATTTCATCAATTCAAGGAAAGATCTTTTTTATTATCGGTCATCAAATTCAGAAAATATTAAAATCCTTAGACAAGAAAGCAGTGCAAATAAACTTACAGTAACCATAATCAAATTATGCAAGAAAGGAAATTGAAAGAACACACCTGATCAGAACTGTTGTTGCGTTTGGCTTTCTGAAATACAAGGTCTTCT
The DNA here is from genome assembly GCA_029582685.1 of Solanum piurae. Classification (NCBI taxonomy): domain Eukaryota; kingdom Viridiplantae; phylum Streptophyta; class Magnoliopsida; order Solanales; family Solanaceae; genus Solanum; species Solanum piurae. The sequence goes on along the minus strand of JAJOOO010004243.1, from coordinate 43,706 downwards.
CTCTTCATGTTCTCACCATACTTCTGTAGGAACTGATGTTTTGACATATTTATCTCAAAATCTCCAACAAGATAGCCCCTATCGGACAACATTTCCATCAGTGTCTTACGAACTCTGAAAAGTTTTGAGAGCTCCTCCTCTGATAAAGCCATCTTTGTGCTACTAGATTCAAAAATTCAAAAAAGAAATTATGGTAAAGAATTTGATAGAACTCCTATTTACAGCTAATATTCTAAACACTGGACGCATCAGACAACAATTTCAATGTCATTTTTGTAACAAGAAACTTTGCCCAACTGCCTTAGGTAAAACTCCAGCCTCTCTAGCTCGGCGGTTACCAAGTTTAAAAAAAAACTATCACTACATAATGCATGGACAAGACAGACATAAAACCTATTTTTAAGACACACAAAAAACTTCTCTAGCAAAAACTGTTTTTTCTATTCAATAACTTCTGTTGCAAATAAAAACACTAATGAAAAGAAAGACACGTTCAACGGCAATGGAATATAAGCTGACAAATTATATAGCATATGTGACACCACAAATTTCTTTCTCGAAACTCTCAACCTATATCCAATAAAAAGATGCTGATTCTTCATCATGGAGAATAGAAGGCAATGTTGTTTTGCTGGTCACTAGATCAAATAAATAAAAAACATAAAATCCCATAAGATTGGACTATGTTGCTTGGACTCTTCAAAAATGCCAAAGGGTGCGTGCCGGATTCGCCAAAAGTAGTGTATTTTTGGAGATTCCGAAACGGGTGCGGCATCAAAAGTGGAGAGTCCGCGCAACTAAAAGATTGGATACAAATTTCCTAAAATCCCTTATAAAGGGATGCAAATTTCGTAACTTTCCTTTATAACAATCATATCATTCTATCAATTTGTACGAGGCAAAGGTGTTGTCCAGTTAAATTAAGAACTCACATACTCAAAAGATGAGAGTTGCGAAAATGAAAATACTAAGTTGAATGCGTGAGCATAATAGGATAGATAAAAGACTAGGAACGAAGATACCGGATAAGGCATGAGTGAAATGATTCAGGCATGTGAAGAGGAGATGCAAAGATGCCCCCAGTACAAAGATAGAAACTTTCTTTTATACTTACAATTCCATTTAAATAAAACAAGCAAATCATTCAATTAAAATCATAACTTAAGCACAACTTCCATCTAAATTTGGGCATTCAAAATCAAGTAACAAACACATACACTTACAGTTAAAGATACCCAATACCCATATAAACCCTATACATAAACTCCCAAAAAACCCGAATCGGAGCAAAAACTAAATACCAATAGAGCTTTTCTATTATGTATCAGCACAAGAAAAATTCAAAAATAAAAACTAAAAATCAACTCAACTAATTAAACGTAACCTCTAAGAACAACTCAAATTAAAAGATGCAGAGTAGAGAAGTTACGTGTGTCAACGGCGGCGGCGGCGATACTCAGAAGGAAGAAATCCGATAAACGCTGGCGCCCTTTCAAGGGTTTTTGTCGGTTCGGTTCACTTCCCTCTTTTTTATGAGAAGAAGAAAGAACAATTTATTTTAAATTTATAAAAAATAAATGAAAACAAAAATAGGGCATATTAAATAAACATTCCAATTTTAAAAATTTAAAATTAGAAATTTTGATTTTAAATGACAACGAAACACTCTAATTTATTTTTATTATGTCTCATGAACACCTAATATTGATTTGGTATAAAAAAAAATTGTAATAAAGGATTCTATCATAAATCAAATTAAAGGGTGTGTTTGGTACGAAGGAAAATGTTTTCCTGGAAAACAAGTAGACTTTTGACTTATTTTCTCATGTTTGGTTGGTAAGTAGAAAATATTTTCCGGAAAAGATTTTGTGTGTTTGATTTATGAATGAAAATTATTTTTGAGAAAATATCTTTTATTTTTACTAGAGAGTAAAAAAATAATTTTTGAATTGAAACTGAAAATATATTATTATTTATTTATTTGGGGGGGGGGGGTTGGGGTGGAATGAATAATAAGAATTTGAATATATTTTTTAAGACAAACTTTAATTTTATTTTATTTTGGGGTGGGGGGGGGGGGGGTTGCTGGCGAAGGGAGGTCGAGGGTAGGGGTGGGATGAAAAATAAAAATTTGAATTTGGAAATACTTTTTAAAAACAAACTTAATTATTATTTTTTTGAGGAGGGTAAGGGGCTTGAGGGAGGGGGAGTGGGGGGAGGGCGGTAAAAAAATTAAAAATTGAAGTTGAAAATATTTTTGGGAAAATTGTATATAATATCAAACTATTAATTTAAATTAAATGTCATAACCACAGTTTGATTTAATTGTACCCCGTAGCAAACTGTTGTTATTTCGCCTCTCTCCCTGGTGAATCTCGCTCGCCACTCTCGACAGTCTCTCCCTCGCCTCTCTCGCTTTTATACAAACGCAAATGTATAAAATATATTTGTGTTCGTATAAAGCGAGAGAAAATTGTATATATACATATATTTTCGTTCCATTCTCTTCCCCTCTCCCACATCTCGCTCGCCACTCTCACTTTATCCAATACAAATGTATACATTGCGTTTGTGTTTGTATAAAGCGAGAGAAAATTGTATATACAAATACAAATACATATATTTTCGTCCTATACACTTATGATTATACAAATACAGATCTCCCCTGCCCAGTTTTCTTTTTTCTTTCTCTCTTTTTTCGCTTTATACAAACACAAATTATACAATTGATTCTTTTGTATATGTATACCGAAACAGATTATACAATTGCTTCTTTTGTATATATGTATAGAGAAATTGCTTCTTTTGTATATATGTATAGAGAAATTGCTTCTTTTGTATATATGTATAGAGAAACTGCTTCTTGTATATATGTATAGAGAAATTGCTTCTTTTGTATATATGTAAAGCGAAATATACATATTAAAGGCATAGCAAACATAAAGTTTGCTATGGAGCGCAATTATGCAAACTATAGTTATAACATACAAATATAATTTTTGTGTTTGTTATATGTGAAAGTTGCTCAATATTTTTTTACATAAAGAAACTAACTTAAGCAACGTAGTGTTAATTCCTTCCCTTTCAAAAACAGTTATAACAAAAATGGGGGATTGTAGTACAACATTAAGCTTCCAAAAATATCAAGCTCACATCTTTTTTTATTGCTATAACATTAGTGTAAAATGAGCTTTAATTTGTGAAGCAGAGTCAGTGCTTCTACATATAAATGTTGATTTGGTATATTAATTTTAGAAGTGTTTGGATGATCCTTCTATAAGTTAGAATGTCCAACTAATACATTAGAAGTGAGTTAAAACTTAAAAGTTAGAATGTCCAACTGATACATTTAAAGTATTCAAATATACATACTTAAAGTTAAAGTGTTTATTTGTCGGGTAATTATCAAATTTGAGTATCTATATTATGCCCAAAAAAATAAATTATTACCGTTTTATTGGGTTATCGATTTTACCCAATAGCCCAATAGTAAAAATCGAAATCGAACCAATAAATCAATAACTTTTTTTTTATAAACCCATTAAAAACCCAATAACGGTAATAGAGGGGTGTGCATCGGTCGGTTCGGTTCGGTTCGGTTTTATATATTATCGGTTCGGTTTATCGGTTTTCGATTTTTAAATATGCTAACCCAATAACAAATGAATAAGATATTTTTTATTGGTGTTCGATTTATCAATTTTTGATCGTTATCGATTTTAAATATGATAACCCAATATTATATGACTTCTCACTTCTCTAAATGCTTTGATATAGTGAAACGATAAAGATAATGAGAAATTGCATCTATAAGAAAAAATATAGTACGAAGGCTATAATTACATGTCACCGTCAAAACATAATATGAAATTTATGATGTTAATCAAATTACAGGCCTTTACAAACTTACAAATGCTACAACCTACAATTACAAACAAAAGCTATAATTAAATAGTCTAACAAGACTAAAAACTAAAGCTAAAATCAAATAGCTACAATTGCGAACCCTTACTTTATTCTTTAGGTTTTGAGTAAACAATAAAGACTAGTAAAACGGCCTAGTGTGAAGTCGGTAGAGTACTAATAGTTTGATATAGTTATAGTGTCTAGTTATATATTAAATTATTACTCCCTCCGTACACTTTTATTTGTCATGTTGCGTTTTTCGAAAGTCAATTTGACTTATTTCCAAAGTTAAATTAGATTACATTAATTCGATTTTTTAAACAAAAAATTTAGATTTTCAAAAACTATACGAGAAGTACTATACATTGAAATTTTTTACATGATGAAAAAATATATCATAAAATGTTAGTCAAAGTTTTTATAGTTTGACTCTAAAAAAGGAAAGTATGACAATTAATAGTGGACGGAGAGAGTAATATTTAATATTTAGGAAGGGTAAAGTAGTTAATTATTACCGTCTTATTGGGTTATCGGTTTACCCAATAACCCAATAGTAAAAATCAAAACCGAATCAATAACCCAATAATTTTTTTTTTATAAACCCATTAAAAACCCAATACCCCAATAACAATAACCCAATAACATTCAATCCGATTTATTGATCGATTCGATTTTTACATACCCCTAATATCTGACATTTGAAATTATTAAAAACCACGCGTGAAAGAAAGTTACAAAAAAAATGTGACAATAATTGCCAGAAAAAAGGAAAGCTCATTGATTACTGTAGAGTGCTAAAATCTCTTTTTTCCACTTAGCTTTTTGAATGCAGATATTTTTTATTTTTTTTATATCCTGTCATTATCATTTTGACTAATTTTTTAACTTTAAAAAATGAATTCTAGGTTTATCTCCATCCAATTATATAAAGACACTAAGGCATACATGTTCACTCGATGTGGGATATTTGAAATCCAACATGTCGATCGATTTGGACATCTCAAGTGCGAATAGATAAGATAGACCTAACATGAGTGAATTGCGAAATTACGATAATATTATATCATGTTAAAAAAATAAAATTTTAAATTTAACTCAATATTAAAAAAAAAAAAATTAGAGCAAGAGACCAGAGAATCTATATCCATTCGATACGGGATATTTGACACTTTCAAAATCTACTTATTCTAGTAAGTAATTTTTTTCATTAGAAATGCTTTTAAAACGAGTATTTTATGAGAGTAATCATTTGTGTTTGACTATTAATTTGGAAAATATATAGTGTTGTCAATATTAGAGCAGTGTTTGGCCAATGTTTCACGAGTATTTTTTTAAAAAATATGTTTTTTTTTTTCCTTCCTAGGAGTTCTCACCCTTTTGCTCCCTTGGTGACTCAAACTCGCAACCTTCGAGTTAAAAGTGAGGGGTGCTTACCAAAACATGTTATAATACCAAAAACATTTAAATTTTTTCCTAAAAAAATGGTCACCCTCAACTCAATTAGTCAAATTTATTATTGGTAGGTAAGTATCTAAATTCTAATAATAATATAAAAACTCCATCTACACTGAATTGGAGCAGCACTCATTTTAGCCTGCAACAATTCTTTTCCAGCTCTAAAGGATGAACATCACTTGTAAGTAATGTAGATTTTATTTTATTTTTGTTTCAATTATTTTTCTTAGCCATATAATTTTTAAGAATATGGTTTATTAGGACCTTCATTTTTCTCCTCATAATGAAAAAAAAGAAGAAGGAAAGAATTAATCTTTTCATTGTTATGGCTTTCATAATAGTCTTTTTTTTCTTTAAATAGAGTGTGCTATGTGTACTTGAAGTTCTATCATTTAGGCATCTATTGGTTCGTGGAGTAAACTATCTCGAGATTATAATCTTTGGAGATAGGACATAAAAAATTCGCAAGTTTGATAAGATAAAATGGGATATCTAGAATTATGTTTATACTTGCATAAATTTATATTGTCAATCAAACAGTATAAATTTTTATTTCAACCTTAATCTTGGGATATCCACCTTATGCGGTGTACCAAATGACACCTTAATATATAAAAGGGTAACTCAATGCACGAAACATCTCGTGTTTATGCAGGGCTACAACACAAGTTTTATTATTTGTGTTTTTCTTGAAATGCAGATTTCTGTTTTGAAAAGAACCAAAAGATAAAGCAATATATATTGTGTAGAAATGAGACAAGGAATGAACTCAATTTGTTGAGTTTTCCTCTTTCTAGATTGTTAGCAGGGGCAAAGCTAGAGTTTTAATTACAAGTTCCGCTGAATAAGTAGCTTTAGTCAAAATTCTGTATTCCTGTTGAGAAATTCACTTAATATGTATAAATAATTTATCCAGACTAGTATGTTGTCTTTTCTAGAAATTGGAGCCCTTAAACTCAAAATTCTGAATCCGCCTCTTATTGTTCGTTATGAAAGCTGAGGACTTTATTGATTCATTTTACAGCTCTGTTGATGTCAAAGTGGCCTTGCTTTAGATTTCTGTTTCTGTTGGCATTGTTGTTGGCGATATCTGGAACAAGTACAAGTTTACCCTATGATACACGCGAGGTGATAAAGGCAAATCGTGGTGTCGATGCCACTGATGATGGACGATGCTCGAGGATTGGAAGAGATGTTCTGAGAGAAGGAGGCCACGCTGTGGATGCAGCGGTTGCTGCAGCATTTTGCTTGGGAGTTGTTAGTCCGGCGTCTAGTGGCATTGGTGGAGGTGCATTCATGCTAATAAGATCAGTAGATGGAAAAGCACAAGCCTTTGATATGAGAGAAAATGCTCCCAAGAAAGCCTTTAAGGTATTTGAATCTCTTGCAACTTTTCAATTGTTCGATTAAGCAAGCCTATACATTCATGATATTCGAGACATTTTAACTAGAAACTAATGGCTTCTCCTTTCGTTTTTAAACCTTTGGATGATATCGAATAGGAATGAACACAATTGTGTTAGTAAGTTTCATACTTCAACTATCTCTGTAGGACTTTGAAAATCCATGTTTTAGTCCTCACCTAAACATAATACACGTATAAGCTACCTATACAGAGTCGCGTAAACATATGGACATGCATACATAAACACATATTTAAAGAACATTTGGTGGAAAAATAGCATTTGTAATCTTCCATAGATGAATTTAGGAGAGAAAATGGGAATGCACCAGTATCCAAATTGAGGATGTTTAAACTAGAGCTCAGATTACGATTCTATTTAGTCACGCAGGTTATAGTACTAGTTATTAATATTGCTTCAAGTTCTTATAATTTTGAATAAATAGTATATGCACTTAAGGATTCCTGGTAGAATTCTTACAAGTCATGTCATATCTTTCTTGTGTAGAATATGTATGCACAAAATGCTGCTCTAAAATCTAGCGGAGTTCTTTCAATAGCAGTTCCAGGAGAAATTGCTGGCCTTTATAACGCGTGGAAACAATATGGAAAGCTTCCATGGAGAAGGCTTGTGAGGCCAGCTGCACATTTAGCTCATAGCGGGTTCAAGATTTCTCCGTATCTTCACATGCAAATGCTCAGAAGTGAATCAGATATAATGGCTGATAAGGGACTTCATGACTTGTTCACTTCAAATGGCAGCCTTTTGCGGATAGGAGATATATGTTATAACAAACAGCTAGGGAAAACACTAAGAGCACTTTCCGCGTTTGGAATTAGACCATTTTACAATGGATCGATTGGGGTCAAATTGATCAAGGATATAAGAAAGTCCGGTGGCATATTAACAATGGAAGACTTGCAGCAGTATCAAGTTCGTATAAGAGAACCTATCGTTGCAGACGTGATGGGATTTCAGATAATTGGTATGCCACCTCCTTCATCAGGAGGCGCTGCAATGGTGCTAGTAAGTATATAATTAAGTAAATAAAAGTATGCTCTCGAACTTTTTCCTTTAGTCATTACTATGTCTACCTCTTACGGAGAAATGCCTTATACTTGTTGTCCTCAGATACTGAACATTCTTGCACAATATGGATTTCCAATGGAAGGTCCGAGCTCCCTTTTGATTCATCGACAAATTGAAGCCTTGAAACATGCCTTTGCAGTGAGGATGAACCTCGGTGATCCAGATTTTGTTAACGTTAAAAATGTCGTAAATGATATGCTGTCAACAGAATTTGCAAAACAGTTGAAGAAGACCATATATGACAACATGACTTTCAGTCCCAATCACTATGGTGGCAAGTAAGCAACTTCAACTAGTTCCTTTCGTTTAACCTATTTCGAGCACTCAAATTAGTCATCGTGATTTGTATGTCACTTAAATCATTGTTCAAATGTAACAACTTTGACAATAGGTGGAATCAGATTAATGATCATGGTACCAGCCACATGTCCGTTGTGGACAGTGAACGAAATGCTGTATCGATGACAAGCACTGTAAATTCTTACTTTGGTGCTAAGTATCTCTCACCGAGTACTGGGATAGTTCTTAACAATGAAATGGATGACTTCTCCATTCCTGCAAAACGTTCGGAGAATGTTCCACCACCAGCACCTGCAAATTTTATCCATCCAGGCAAAAGGCCATTGTCATCAATGACACCTACTATTGTTCTCAAGGTAAGATTTACAATTTTTCCAAGTGTAATGAGCATGACAAAATGTAAGAGGGGACTTACCAAAATGATTCCTAGAAGTACATAAGTCTTTGGACTCGTAATGGATCTTGAAGTACTATTTCTACATCTCCCTGACCAAATCCGCATACACCAAAGGCCTCTGCCCTTCCATCCCTGGGATAGGTACAGTGGAGGGCAGAGCTTTTTTTCTTTTTTTTTATATCGTTAAAGAGTTGAATATGGTTTTTTCGTATTGCCAAAGATTTGAAGAACGAAAATAGATGGCGAGTGCCTGATCGAAACAAAATGGGGTTCAACATCTGTTGTAAATACATAAAAATAATTTTAACCATGTATAGACAGTGTAATTTTTCGACAAAGAGAGTTTGCATGAACCCCCTTGGCCCTACTTGGCTCCGCCCCAGACGACTAATATTTAGGAACCGAGGTAGCATATTCTATGGTCTTGAACCTTATTTGTAATATATAAACAGGGTGGACAATTGAGAGCTGTTGTTGGTGCAAGTGGAGGAGGAATGATCATTGCTGGTACAACTGAGGTTTTTCTGAATCATTTTGCAAGGGGAATGGATCCCTTCTCTTCTGTAATGGCTCCAAGATATTACCATCAGGTACTTACACACTGACATTTTTCGGAATCATTTTGTTACATATCGTTCCATAATGTATCGTATTGCATTGTATTGTTTTGACGCATACAATGTTTGGATAGATTGTTTTAGTTTCCCGTCATTTGTAATGCCACTAATTAGAAATCCAATGAATAAGCTAATTACACTATTACAAAGGGTACGAGGTAAACCTTACCACTACCTAAAATGTAGTGCTTGTGATTGCAAGAACATTATTACTCTTCTTTTTCTTCCAATCTTCTGATTTTCAACCTTATTGAACCTTCATGTTATTGTACTTTGCAGTTGATTCCGAATATGTTACAATACGAGAACTGGACAGTCGTGACAGGTGATCACATAGAGGCTCCAGCAAAAATAAGGGCTGCCCTTCAAATGAAGGAACATGTCCTACAAAGTATTGCTGGAGGGACAATCTGCCAGTTTGTTGTTCAAGAATTCAAGTCATCCAAGTTAGGGGAGCTTGTAGCTGTAAGTGATCCGAGGAAGGGCGGATTTCCTGCTGGATTTTAGACGTTGAACTCAACGTCTAACAAGAAGTCGTCTTCGTTGCACAAGGACCCTAACAGAGGAAAGCCATGTATGATCATTGATCAGTATCATTTGGTTAAGTGTGATTTTTATTTTATTGAATGTTTGGAGCTCTCATTAAAACATATACAACTAGAGCTACCATCTGTGTAACTAAGTAGACACAAGGGCGGAGCTACAATTGGCGAAGGGTGGTTAGTTGAACACGATCCTTACGTCAAAATGTTAAAGAAAAAGCACTTAATAATATATATGATTGAACTCATTTTCCTATAAATTGGATTGGTCCTGGCGGGGCTCGAACCCGCGACCTTCGGCTCATAAGACCAACGCTCTAACCAACTGAGCTACAGGACCATTATGTTCTATTAAGTATATATTAAATTTTGTTAATTATGTCACTTATTTTATTTTAATTCAAAATTTGGAGAAGATGATGATCATTTACGTGCAATGCACATAAATTTTGGTGTCTTTTATAAACTGTAAGACGGATAATTCAATGTGCTCATCGGTGTTTGACCCTAAAAGAAGAATGAATTATGTTTAATAGGAATTGACGTTGAGGTAGATTCAATATTCATCAAAATGAAAAATAAATACTCATTATATTGATATAATAGTTAATTTCAAAGTATTTGAGTATTTCCTAAACATGCAAAACAAAAGAATTTAGGTAAGTTTGTTATATAATATTTCTCTCATATCAATTAGTTAATTAATACAAATTTTGAATTGAAAGTTATAAAATTTTAGGTGATTTTTTTTTTTGAGATATAGCCCACACAGTTCTTGTCATCCTTATAAGTTTTTTTTTTTCTTTTTTGAATAAACAAAAAAAAAACAAAGTTTATATCTCAAAAATTTTCACTTAATGACATTTTTTGGACCAACTATTCAAATTTTGAGTCCATTATTTTATACAATAAAATAAGAATTTATAAAGCTAGTAGCTTTTAAGCATGTCTTAAGTAGACTACTCAACAATCAATATCAAATTGAGAAAATAGTCAAAAAAAAAACCGAACCTATAGCCGGACTTCCAACTACACACTCATACTTTGCCATGGTCCTATTACCCCCTTAGACTATTTTAAAATGGAGTTAGGAGTTATTTGCTCTCTATGTGCTGAGGTGACAAAAAATGTGTAGTTCACTCTCTCAAGTGTTTACAAGTGTTTCTTTTATTTCATTATTAATTTTCTACTTTTGATGATTCCTTTTATTTTATTTTTTTACTTTTAACGTTTCTTTTCTTCTTTCCCTTTAACGAAGAAACACCAGCAACAACATAGGCTACATCGGCGGCACCTACGATCCACCATGTGAACTTCACTCATCCACCACCAAGTCTTCATCGGCCTTCCATCATTAAGCCCCCTCTTACCTTCAAATCACATACGTCTCACATAAACTCAATTAAAAACTCACCGGAAATAATTATTGTTACTCCACTATGTGAGAACAGACCCATCAACCATAAATTTTGTTGTGAACCACCACTGCCACTTCCTTTGTAGCTTCAAGATTTTTAAAGTAGGAGATGCAAATTCAAGCATAAACACAAAATTTAAATAGTTAGGTATCACATCTACCTTCCCTTTTCAGATCTGATAAAGCTTTGACAATCAAATCTACAATAAACATCGAATAGTACAATAATCTTACAAAATCTTCATTTTAAATATTTCTACCCAACTAAACTAAAACTAACTGCATCTAAAAATTTAATTCCCAAAATTGACCGACTTTTTGGAGCATTGAATTGTTAATGATTTTGAGTGAAATTTCATCAATCTCGAGAGAAAAAACAGGAAATGGTGTAGAAATAGATATTTTGAAGGGTAATAAGGCGATTATTGAAAAAAATTGGGGATTTTCAAAGGTTGAATTGAGAGAAATTTAAATGAAAATTGATGAATTTTTTTGGTTGATGAAAGAAATTAATCATAGCTACATTGAACGAGTTAGAGAAAAAAAACAAGCAACTCCGATAGAGAAGACTCTGGCAGGTGGCTGATGCCATGTCTGGAGATAAAGAAAATAAAATAATTGATTTTTATACATTAAAAAAAAAAAAAACGTGGCGGGCGCGTGTCCATCACCACATAATACGAATCTGGGGTGAGTTTTAAGGGGTTATATATTCTACTTTTAAAATGTTCAAGGGGTAATAGGGAGTAAAGTATGAGTGTGTAATTGAAAAGACTGTAGGGTGGGGGACTGTTGGTCATTTTCTCATATCAAATTCCTTGAAATACTAGCATAGCCTATAATTAATTATAAAAATTGTTAACCATCTACAAATTAATTAAATCCTAGGGTGTTGGCTTGTATTTTTAATGGTAACTTCAATTTTATCTAACCTTAAATATACTTTTCATTTGAAAAATGATTAACTTTTCAACGATATCAATCAATATTTTGTTTTTAATAACTTCGAAGAATTTTATCATAAAATGGGCAAAACAGAAAAAACATACGGAAAATACAAAACGATCATGAAAATTGTTACACATTGATAAACTAGTTTGACACACTCAAAATAAATATTAGCGTGAAACACTCCGCCTGGGGAGTACGCAAGACCGAACTCAAAGGAATTGTCGGGGGGCCGCACAAGCGGTGGAGCATGTGGTTTAATTCGATACAACGCGCAAAATCTTACTAGCCCTTGACATATGAACAAGAAAACATGTCCTTAACGGGATGATACTTACTTTCATACAGGTGCTGAATGGCTATCGTTAGCTCGTGTCATGAGATGTTTGGTCAAGTCCTATAACGAGTGAAACCCTCATTTTGTGTTGGTGAGACATGCGCCTAAGGAGAAAGTCTTTGCAACCGAAGTGAGCTGAGGAGCCGAGTGACGTGCCAGCGCTACTAATTGAGTGCCAGCACCCAGTTGTGTTGTCAGTAAGAAGGTAGCCGATGCCTTTCGAAGCACTTTCTATTTCTAGTTAGCGCTGTTTTTTTTATTGCAGCTAGCGCGCTTGGCGAATCTTGTATGTGTTCCTAAGAAAAGGAATTTCTCCATTTTTTTAGGTCTCAAAGGGGCTTGAAAACGCATAAGAACTCTTGAGTCGTTCAAAGCGAAAGAAATTCCTATCACAGACAATTTCTAAAAGAAGAGAAAAGAGAAGAGGGGCAAGGGAGGCAAGACCAGAGAAGGAGGTAAGACCGCTTAGGCCTTTTACTAATGCCCCACACTAAAAGAGAGAATACGCTTAGCGAAAAGAATGGTTTTGATACACCTAGGCCATGAATTTTATATGAACCAATGGATTATAACCAAGGAAGATTTGATTGTTTGCTTTGCAGGATTCTCAATTTTTTAAACCAACATATTTTACTCAACAAGCTATTATGGCTGGTCATTTCAATTTGATATTTTCAAAGTTTGTATTAGTTAAAATTCGATAATCCATATTTGAAAATAAATATCAAATACTGAAGTTTCATTCAGTTAGGTAAATCAAACTTCAGTTCGATAAAATTTGATATCATATTCGGGATTTACCATTCAATAGAGCAACTATTAATAATGATTTCATAGCAATTGGAACATCACATAAATAAAAACAATACATTATACCATTTATCGTTTAAAACCACAAAGTTAAAAAAAAATAAAAAAAATAAAACTTCGAATCTAGTCAAACTAAAACAACTAAATTGAAACACGTTGAACATCTAATAGTAAGTCTAAACACACATATATAACATAAGTAAATGAGTGTTTTCCACCACATTCTTGTTGAGTTGCTTCCATATGCGCTTTATAAGACAAATGCATTTCTCTTTTTGGTGCTCTTATTGTTAGTATCACACAAGTGATAATTGAAAAAGCCAAAACAACTATCGTTAAATAATTAATATTAATCCGAACTGGTTTATTTAAATTTTTTGAAGATTTTATGTGCAAATTCACCGTTAAATTTAAATTGTTTGACTCTCAAAAAATAAAAAATACCACATAAGTTGAGACAAAGGGGTACATATTAATAAAAACATATAAAAATATTATTGCAAACTTTATTAATGAATAATAATAACTTTTTTTTATATAAGAAATACATATCACATTAAACTATACTTATATATATTTTATGCTAAACAAATATGTATATATTTACTATAAGAATAAATATACACAAAATCATTGTTTTAAGGGAAATTTTTCAAAATGTCAATATTTTAACATTTAATAGGACTCATTGTCAACACTTTCAATATTTAGTAAAAATGTCAAAATTTTAGTTTATTATGTATCTTATTTAAGTTTTTATTATTTGTTTTAATTTAAAGAATACAATTGGTAAAGAACAGAAAAGAGAAATTTAGGGGAGAAGAAATTTTTAAAAAGGAACAATTGCTTAAAAGTCTCATCATTTACAAAAATTCAAAACTAAATACAAATTCAATTTTTTTTTTACAGAGAACTCATCCCACTTGTTCATCAAATTTCTAGTATCAATTTTTAAATTTTCATTGATAATACTCATTTTATGTTGAAACGAATTCAATTAAATCATATTTTTTTAATATCCAACCACGACTTCAATGGATCAGATTTTAGAGCCAAAACTAACTTTCGTAATGATCTAACTCCTCTAAAATTATGTGAAATTTCCTATTCAACCACATTTGACACTGTCAATACAAAAACTACTTAGGGATAAAGAAAGATCCAAGAAAAATTATGCAATTAAGGCATATTAAAACTCAGAAATCATAAAAGCCTAGTGAAATCACACAAACTCAACAAGAAGTATAGAATCACTAAGCATGAACATGTATTTCGAAATTCATGAGATAATAATAACCAATCAAATCTTTTTAGACTAAGATCTTACTAACTAGACAATAAATAAGCTTACATAATAATAATTGGAAAAAAAATCACAAAACATAGTATAAAAAAGTGTCACAATCAAAGCTTGCAGATTGTGATCCTAATAACATGCATATTTCTTTTTGGATGACGAGACAATGTTTTACCAATGCACAAGTGAATACGAATTTAAATTTGGGTTTTGTGAACAAAAATTGAAAAAAAGAAATATATCAGACGAAGAAGAGAAGAAAAAAAGAGAGAATCGGAGAAGAAGGTTGCAAAGAAAGAGAGAATGGAGAAGAAAGTTACAAAATTGTATTCATATTAATTTTTGTTTGTCAATTGTTTTTCTTTTACTCAACATTTATATTTTTATTAAGAACATTGTATTTTTTTTAGTTTGTAGTCATTTGAGTAGGTATGTCAAATTGATTTGTATTTCTTAAACATAGATGTATCCTATTTCTTTCACAGTCAATTTATAAAAAAAATTAGAATATTGTATCATTCCTCAACAGATTGTATTATTTTCATTATGTATGCTATTCTTTTTACAAAATCTTGTATCTTTCTTTAATCGTATAAATATGTAATGATTAGATTATATTGTGATACAATGAGTAATATTTTTGTAATACGAATAAAAGAAAAATATATTTGGCAGTTATTTAATACAACTTTGATCACTGGGATACAATTTTTAGTTTTCACTATAAAAGTAAAATACCAATTTTAATTTGAATGGTAAAGTGAGCACATAAAATATAAAAGTTGTTGATATACAATTATGATGAAAACATAATAAAAAAGAAATACAGACTTGTTGTCATTGAAATTGAGATTGAAAGACGAAATGAGCACAATAAATACTCACATCAATTGAAATACAAAATTGACTTTGTTGGTATGTCATTATGATGAACACAAAAAAAAATACAAACTTTTCTGAATACAATGTGAGAGTTAAATACAAAATGATCACAATAAAATACGCACCACAATATGATATTCAATTTTAATTTGAATGGTAAAGTGAGCACATAAAATATAAAAGTTGTTGGTATACAATTATGATGAAAACATAATAAAAAAGAAATACAGACTTGTTGTCATTGAAAATTGAGATTGAAATACAAAATAAGCACAATAAATACTAACTTCAATTGAAATACAAATGTGACTTTGTTGGTATACCATTATGATGAATACAAATTTAAAAAAAAGTAGAATTTGTTTATATATAAAGTGATATTGAAATACAAAATAAGCAAATTAAAATACAAAATTGTCGTCATTTTTGTTCTAAGTAGAAAATTGTGATATTGAAAAATAGAAAATTGTTGATTAAATTGGATACCTCTAGTAATTCTCTTAGATTCTGCCATTGGAGAGTGATTTAGAGTTTATCAAACCCTAAACGTGATTTCAACTACATACAACAATTTTGAACGATTTAAACAAAAATAAAATCATAAAACAAATCTTAAAAAACGGATAAGGATGCATAACTTAATAAAAGGGATTGTGTGAATATATTTATAAAATATATTTTTTAATTTCTGGAAAAATAAAACAAAAAAGAAGGAAGAGAGAGAGGCGAGTTTTGAAATGGAGAAGAATTGGAAGATGAAAATATGTTGCAAAATAAAAAAAGAAGAAGAAGAAGATGAAGATATGAGAGAGAGAAAATATTCCCTTTATTTTAAACATATGATAGAGGATTAATTGGAAAATGTGTAATTAAGGTGAGAAAAAATAGAAAGTAAATTAGGATACACAATCTTTTCTAAAATAATGACATTTTGACATTTTTACTAATATTTATTAAGTATGGAGGTTTTTACTAATTAAGTTAGATTTTTTAAACTAGTTTACAAATTTTCCCTTATTTTAACTCGATAATTGAT
Source organism: Solanum piurae (assembly GCA_029582685.1). Taxonomy (NCBI): domain Eukaryota; kingdom Viridiplantae; phylum Streptophyta; class Magnoliopsida; order Solanales; family Solanaceae; genus Solanum; species Solanum piurae. Next base: position 27,270 of record JAJOOO010004243.1, on the reverse strand, counting down.
AAAAGTAAATGCAATAATAAAATATAAAAAAGTATATTTTTTCAAATATGAATATCAAAAAACGATTAATGAATATATGTGATAGTTTATACAAAAAAAAAGATTGAAAAGATATTTATTTAATCAAATAGCAACTTGAATAGGCTATAGACCGGTCAAAATTGAGTGTTAATAATCTTTCGATAATCCTCCACCGCCCAGTATATAGATGCGATATAAAGCTTGATTAATCCATTGATTGAAGTAAATGCATCTCTAAGATTGTGATTTGCTTGAACAAAATACAGTGCATATGTTTATATATTTTTTTTTTTGAATTGCTTCCATTTTTGCTTTATATGTCGTTTTTCTTCTTGTTTCTCTTATGGTTAGTACCACATAAGTGGTTATTGAAATAGTCAAAGCAACCACCATTAAGATGATTAATTAACATTAATTCAAATTTAGCGGTATTGTAAAATTGATCAAGTAAAACACTTTCTACATTGGCTGATGCATACTGTATACACCTGATACATATTGTATACACCAATGTATAATTTAATTTTCAGATGTAGTATGCATCAGACAAAGAAGAGAGTGTTCTACTAAGCCATTTTCACAAGACCATTAATTTTAGATTAATGTTAATCATCTCAATAATGGTTTTTTGGTTATTTCAAAAATCACTTATGTTACACTAGCCATAAGAGCTGCAAAAAGAGAAATGTATATATGTGAAGCAACTCAACAAGAAGAGAAGAAAAGTATGAACAAAAGTTGCATTTGTTCAAGCAAATCATGATCTTAGAGTTGCTCTAGCTTCAATTAATGGACTAATTAAGATCTATTGTCGAGTGTGATTTATCTTCTTTATATCTTGAACCTAAGAATTAGAGTACGATTTATCTTCTCTTTACATCTTATAACTGTGTTTTTTTTTTGTAAATTCTTAAATTTAATCTCTCAATGTTTTTTATTATTATATAACAGGTTCAATCCATACTCATTTCCTACAAAGATCACAATATTCTAATTTTATATATTAATTTTAGGGTTACTATCAAAGTTTCTTAAAGGAGTTACGTTGGTTTAGTCGGCCCTTAGATTGTGCCAAGTAAAATGACTATATTTTTTTTAAAAATAAAATATGTCCAGTTCATTGTATAAACACAATTGATACTACTTCTAATATTGTTTAAGACAAATATTTACCAAATGTGAATACTCAAATTGAAAAAAAGAAATTGAACTATTAGTTGTAGATTTTGTTTTAGTTTGCATACTAGAAAAACTAAATTATATCTCTTTATTCGTTGTTGAATTAATCACTTAATCTAGGTTGGAAAAGAATTTTGAATCTAAAAAAGATAATTCAATTTTAAAGATCTAACACCGTCGACTCAACTTCTATTTAATCAAATATACTATTTAAAAAATTGAAAAGTTCTATTCAAGCATAGATGTTTTAAGGAAATAAGAATATTTGCAAAAGATAATTCATTCAAGTATTCACGCATAAATTCAATATATCTTTCAATAAAAAAAAAGATAAGAAAGAGAAAAGCATTCAAACCTGCTATTAATTGATTCAATTCTTTAGAATTAACTAAGAGGATTCATGTTGAAAATGGGTTCCATTATCATATCGTCACCCTCTTCTTCATTTTTATGAGCTTCATTATCTCGGCGCCGCTATTTATTTATAATTAGTTGCGATAAAGTGAGAAGTAAAACATCATTATATATACTAGGAGTAAGAAAATAGGGTTTTTTAAAAAGTTATTATAAATTTATTTTTGGTCCAAATACTGTTACAAAACAAAAATTATAGTCCAAAAATTATTACAAACTTTGAAATTTTTTGATCATTTGGTCCCAATTTGTTTACTAATATCAAAATTCTATTTTTTTTATATAACTATTTATCTGAATGATACAATTTGAAAGAAATAGAAAAAAAAAGATTTTATTTATTTATTTGAGTAAATATTATTATTTCACAAGAATTTCATTAAAAATAAAATAAAAATTAAATTTGAGTAAAAATTATTATTTCGTTTAAAGTTCATATATTTATGCTTGTATCAATTTGTTATTTCGAGTTTTGTCATATTTGTATAATTTTAGACTTTATATTACTCAATTATACAAAAAAAATGAGAATTATATAAACGTACCAACAAATTATACAAATGAGATGCGATTTATACAAATTATTGCCCTCTCTCGCTCACCTCTCTCTTCCCTCTCCCAATCTCACTGCCACTCTCTTTCCTATAACATGTAGTTATGAATTGTAATTAACAAACTATAACTATAAAGCATAATTAACTAAGAGGATTCATGTTGAATATGGGTTCCATTATCATATCGTCACCCTCTTCTTCATTTTTATGAGCTTCCTTATCTCGGCGCCGCTATTTATATAGTTGCAATAAAGTGAGAGGTAAAACATCATTATATATACTAGGGTCTAGGAGTAAGAAAATAGGGTTTTTAAAAAAGTTATTATAAATTTATTTTTGGTCCAAATACTGTTACAAAACAAAAATTATAGTCCAAAAATTATTACAAACTTTGAAATTTTTTGATCATTTGGTCCCAATTTGTATACTAATATCAAAATTTTATTTTTTTTATATAACTATTTATCTGAATGATACAATTTGAAAGAAATAGAAAAGATAAGATTTTATTTATTTATTTGAGTAAATATTATTATTTCACAAGAATTTTATTTAAAATAAAATAAAAATTAAATTTGAGTAAATATTATTATTTCGTTTAAAGTTCATATATTTATGTTTGTATCAATTTGTTATTTCGAGTTTTGTCATATTTGTATAATTTCAGACTTTATATTACTCAATTATACAAAAAAAACGCGAATTATATAAACGTACCCGTAAATTATACAAACAAGATGCGATTTATATAAATTATTGCCCTCTCTCACTCGCCTCTCTCTTTCCTCTCCTAATCTTTATAGTTATTGCAATTAGCAAACTATAATTATAAAACATAATTAAGCCGGCTATATGTGAAAGTTATCATCCTTCTTTATAAATAAAACATTGTTCTAAAAAATTTCGAGACAACACGAGCCAATTGACAAATGTTGAGTATACTGAAGTTGCAGCCATCGTCGCCGTTGTTCGACAACAATTTCGATCAACTAACCGCCGGGAACTTGGTTTCCGGCCGGAGGTTTAGTATCCGATTGCGTCAACGTCAATTGGCATCTCTTTCGGTTCAATCGGAAACCGCTTCGTCGTCATCTGAGCCGTTGATTACCTCTAATTTGAATTCCACAGTCGGATCTTCGTCGGTGCCTCAACTCTCCCAGTTGACCCTCACTCATCGCCATATTCATATCCTCAATTTCATTGCTTGCGCGGTACATACTCTTTGTTTTTCACTCTCTTATACACAAACGCATTTTTGCTGATGTTATCATTTAGGAAGATTTTTGCTAATGTGAATTTGAGAGATTTGTTATACATAAATTGGAGCTTTTGCTAATCTATAGCCAACTGCTTCATAAGCTACTAAGAGTTACATTTAGTTTGTACACGCATTTGCATATTTATCTCTGTGTGAGATAACTGTATGAGAGTTAATATTTCATGAATTGTTCATTGGCGAAGCTTTCAGTATATTCCATGGCAATTTATTTCGCTGCTTATGGATAACTAGACTAGATAAGTTGCAGGGAAACGACTCAAGGATTTCATTGTCTTTGTACTTGACTTTTGTTTTCCTTTCGTGTTTATGATAAACTGAACTTGTATGAATTTTGCATCCGATGTAAGATTTATATTGTTGAATCGAGATTCACACTGTCGGCCCCTATCCTAAATAGGAGTAGGATTGCTATGGTTAGTATACTAGCCAAATTATGATGAAATCTAGTTTTAGAGAATTCACAGTTGCCTTTTAAGAGAGAAATTTTTGGAATGAAATAGGTCAAAAGAGTGTTGAATGGATAGGTCAAAAGAAATGTATTTTTTTTCTTTATCAAAAAAAATATATGCAATCCCAACTATTTTGGGATTGAGGCATTGTTGTTCCTTTTGTTTGCTGTAGAGGTAGCTCGCTGGATAGTACTATTGCTTTCTCACCATTCTTTTCTTCTGTTAGTGACGACTGATGCAATAAGAAAAGGAGTATGAGTTCTGAAACTGATTTATGTTACAGTTCGTGTTCAACTAAGCAAATGCCTTACTCAAGTTTTGAGAAATTTAATTTATGTAGTTCTTGTAGAGTGATGGAAATGTGACTGGTTCATCTGTGATGGTATGACAGCTACTAGCTTGGGAAGTTAATTCCTGATCTCTTGCATTAGAATTGATATGTTATGCAACATCTGTATGATGTTAAATTGGCATTTACTGTGTTTGAAATCCATCATATGAACCTAAATTTGCTACCTACGCCGCTTCCTGTAATCTGCATAATGACAGCTCATCATAAGTGCGACCTTTTTTTCATTTCCCCTCCGTGAAAGCATAATGAGATAAAAGTGGTGATCTACAAAAAACTGAGGATAAATCTGATTGACATTACAATTTCAACTTACTAAATATGAAGGAATGCTTCTTTTGGTAAGCAATCATGAGCAAAAGGAAAGAAAAGAAGAGTAATTTGCTCCAAACACCCTCATAATATGGGTTATGGATATTTGTATATTTGAAAATTTGATTATCTTATAAAGGCAGTGTTTGAGTTTGAGATATATAGCCAACTGCTTCATATTACAAGCTATTAAGAGTAATTTACCAAGGAAAAAAAAAGGAGTTTGATACATTGACTTGTGGAAATTGTGATTTTTGGGACATGAAAAGGATGTAAATAAGCTGAACGCTGACTCGTGCGTGCGCACTCATATTTATCTCTGTGTATGTGTGGGGATAACTATATGAGAGTTGATATTTCATGAACTGTTCATTGGCGAAGCTTTCTGTAAATTCCTTCGCAATCTAGTTCTCTATTGCCTTATGGATAACTCGACCAGAACAAGTTGTAGGGGAAGGTCTCGAGGATTTCATAGGTTTTGTACTTGGTTTTTGTTTCCCTTTTGTGTTCATGATAAACCGTGCCTATGTGAGTTTTGCATCTGATGTACGATTCACACTGTCACTCTGTCAGCCCCTGTTCCAGATAGGAGTAGGATTACTAAGCTGTATGGCTGGTGTTAACTAGTCAATTATGATGACATCTAGTACTGGAGAATTTCTAATTTGCCTTTAATAAACAAATTATTGAATTTTGGGATGAAATAGGTCAAAAATAGTGTAGAATGTCGAATGAATATGGAAGGTCCATATAGACAATCCCAACTATTTTGGGAATAGGTGTTGTTGTTTTTGTTTGCTGTAAAGGTTGTTCGCTGGAAAGTACTATTGCTTTTCACCTTTCTATCTTTCCATTCGTGGAGGAGTGACGCACTAAGAAAAAGAGTACGAATTTTGGAATTGATTTAAGTTACAATTTTAGTTCTACTAAACAAATGCCTACCTCGAGTTTTCATAAATTTAATTTATGTTGTTCTTGCAGTAGCGATGGAAATGTGACTGGCATGTCTGTGATGGTTTGGTCATGCAGTTTGTACTTTAGTTTTTAAAGCTACTAGCTGAGCAGCTAGTTGGTCGCTTTATTATGAATGAGTAGCTTGGGGAGTTGATTCCTAATCTTTTGCATTATAATTAATATGTTGTGCAGTATCTGTGTGATGTTAAATTAGCATTTACAGCGTTTGAAATATATCATAAGATCCTAAATTTGTTACCTACCTGTAATTTTCATAATGATAGCTCATCATTGGTGCAAACGTTTTTCATTTTTCTTCCTTCCATAGAGGCCTAATGAGATAAAAGGCGGTGTTCTAAAAGAAAAAGAGGATGAATCTGATTCCCATCACAATTTTAACTTACTAAAAATGAATGCTACACGCAGGAAAATTCATTTTGTGATTAATTGGTCTATGATGGGTCTTGTAAGTAGTGATAATACATGAGTTGGGTCTCTTGTAAGCCTGTAATTTGCAGATTTGGTTCCGAATGTTGTTAGTGATGCCACCATTAATGGCTTTATTGTGAACATACCTAATGATTTGAGCCTAGAAAGATAGGGTAGTTTTATTTCATTGTACCTTAATGAACTAGTGAAATTTGCTAATATATTGACTGAGTTCTTGTAAAATGCTTGGAGGGGAGAGGGTTGCAGGTGTTATGACTGGAGGGGTTAGGTAGGCAGTTGCAAGGTTGGGGAGAAAAGTTGTGTACGGGATACAGCGGGGCTCAGTGAGGGCTTAGGGGGTTGTAGTGCTATCTGCTAATGGAGACATGAAAGGGATGGGAGATTTACTGTAGGAAGACTCTACAAAAGAGATCTTCTGGCACAACCTGGGGGCATTACTGGTCCTTGGTAACAAGTTTGGAGATGTAATATTCCTACCAAGGTGAAGCGCTTCCCGTGGTTGGTCTGTAGAAGAGCATGTTTAACTCAGGAGAAGCTGAAAAAGAGGTGATTCCAGATTGTTTCTAGATGCTCTTTTCTACAATGAAAAGAAGGAGACAAACAGCCATCTCTTTCTCCATTGCAGAGTCACTGTCCAAATATGGCACATGTTTCGCAGACTTATCCAAGGATCCTGGGCGATGCCTGAGCATACTGCAGATCTTTTAAGTTATTGGATGAGGAGAGGGGGAAGTAGGTCCCAGAAAAAATAGTGGAGTATAATCTCTTCCTGCATATGGTGGTCCATTTTGGACGGAAAGAAACAACAGATGTTTTGAGAATATTACTAACCCAATGCAGAAAGTTAAAGGAAAGCATTAACACAATGTATTTTTGGTGTAAAGAAGAGGGTATAGATGAAGTATAACAGTGAGTAGATATCCTAGGTTCTCTGTAATTAAGATTACCTGCCCTTGTAATTTTTGAAGGTTGCTTGCACACCCTTATTGCTGGAGAATACAACTTTACCTTGAAAAAAAAAATGTATTAAAAGAGTAATATAAATGAAAACAAATAAAGTGTTATTTTTACGTGTTTATGAAATAGAATTTGTATATAAAAACAAATGATTTAAATATGTAAAATGAGGACACTCTGAGACAGGATGTGCTCAAGTGTCTCTAAACTCTAAAGAAGCAATTGGTTCTATTGTTGATGAGATGAAACATATAAGGTATGAGTGTAATGATCAAGTTACTGTTAACTTAGAATCCCCACTTTTTGATTGAACCAGATAGTTGTTTTTACTATTGTTGAAAGCAAATGGTAAGAAATGATTCCCCATCCCCATGCCTACTTTTGACTAAGAACAATAAAATTTTACTTAGATTTTCATTCACCATACCATGATCTGATATCTGAGGTTTGTATTCCTTGACAGGCTGCAATTTCTGCAACCTGGCTGTTTTTTTCTGCAATTCCAACTCTTCTGGTATGTGTCAATAAATTCTTCGTTCTCATAATATTTTGTCCAATACTTATTTCTGAGCTTGCATAGAAGTACATGCAGTAGAACTCTGGAAACAGATAAAGGTTGTTGTGAATTTCTTGCCTTTCTAGGACAAAGAAATGCTTGCTCGACTCTGAAGCAGAAGAAAGTGTGATTTATTTGCAAAGAAACTTATTCCTATGTGGTGCATGTTTCTATATCTCAATAACTTAATGATCAATTTTGACTCTAGGCTTTTAGGCGAGCTGCAGAGTCACTAGAGAAGCTAATGGATGTTACTAGAGAGGAGCTTCCTGACACTATGGCTGCAGTTCGACTCTCTGGTATGGAGATCAGCGATCTAACTATGGAGCTCAGTGACATTGGGTTAGTACAAAACATATGAACTTATTCAGTTCTATGCCATCAATTTATGGAATTATTCTTGGACATGATGTTAATGTTGTAGTCGTGATCTTCCCAGCCAAGGATTAACACAAGGTGTTAGAAGCTCAACTCGAGCTGTCCGTTTAGCAGAGGAAAGATTGCGACAGTTTTCAAGCACGCCTCAATCAGGTTACTCGACATTTACCTGTCATTGCTCAATTTTTTTATCATTGAAATGGTTCAAGTGATGAATTTGGCTTCATCTTTACTTCATTAGCAACCGTGCAGGGTCTACTAGTCCCAATGGAGACCAGGACAGCAGGACCAGCTTTAGCAAAAAAGGCGAGGGACCTAAGGGAAGGGATAGTTAAAGGTTGTCAAGTTTTACAAATGCTTTTCACCCTCACTCGGTATTCCCGGACAGTCTTCAATTTCTTCAAATCCAGGGAAAAGACATAGATCCAAGAGCATTAGGTCCAAGAAAATCAAATCTGCCTTAAGTTGCATAATTCCAAGTGCTAGGCTGTTACTATGTTCATATACATCAGACTTTTGCATGGATTTGGTAGTCTGATCCATGATGTAGTTCAGTTAGGTCATATGGAAAATGAATAATTTTGACATTATTGTGCATGAACTTTGAAACTGTTGAATAGTTTTTGATGACATCCATCCTATCTCAACACTAATGGTCCAAGGTTGTGTTTTTCTCTGTAATTTATGGACTACGGAGAGCGTCTAGTTCAACAAGGGAAAAAACTTATCCGCACTTGATGTTTATACCAATACAGTAAATATATGACGTGAGTTCTTATATGCACTCTTATCACTTAAATCAATTCTAATCTCAAAATTATAATTTAACTATGAGAAATTAAGTAGTTTGGTGCAAAAGTAGGAGAGTGTGTCCCTTTTGAAAAGAACCTATGTCAGGGTTTTAACACTGATTGAGTCTTTATAGTATTTTAGGATTATATTTCGTGTCGAGGATTTGTGCTTGGGTGAATATTGCAGACTAGGGAATCTAGTGGTCGATAATCTTTTGTATTTGAGACTCCGTTTTGTTAACAACAAGTACTCTTTCTGTCTTACTTTAACAAGTAAGCAAGTAAACTACCTTCACGGGTAAGGATCATCTACCCTATGAAAACTCATAGCCTCGATAGTGGTCTAAGGCAAGAAAGTACGATCCGTCACGTGTGCCAAGGAGATGGCGATTAACATTGAATTATCTCCTCTTGTTTTAATATGAATTGACTCCGGTTCGGTCACTTTCTTTGTAGGTCCTTAAGCAACTCCTCTTGACTATATTAAAATGAAGGAAATACTATCTCATACAGAAGGTGTGATAAAATAATCTCATAAAATATCCTTACTTATCTCATTTTACGTACCAACTGACTCTAAATTCTCAACTTAAAATAGCTTTCAAGAGAAAATTCACATGATTGCAACTTCATAGTTGTTTTAGTGTGTCAGACTTTTTATATTTACATATTTTATTCAGAGAAAAAGCAACAAAAAAGAATTTGGAAAATTGAGAAAAGCACAAAAAGAATGGATCCGATTATAGAATCGGGGAATTGAACCCGACGTGAATCGAACACGCAACCTTCTGATCTGGAGTCAGACGCGCTACCATTGCGCCACGGATCCTAGGTTGTGATAATAATGAAATAAACTAATGATATATAATATAGAAGTTCACTATTGATCTTTTGATAAATTTTATTCAAGAAAAATATTAAAACAAATTCAACTTCCCCTGATATAATATCTTTAACATTCCAGTCGTATCCAAGGAATTAAAATTCTATTTTTTCCCGACTTTCTATGACAACAACATATATGAAGTAATCTCACAAGCGGGATTTGAAGAAGTCATAGGATGTAACGTAGATTTTACTTCTAAGTTCTATCTTTATAGGGCAGAAAATTTGTTTTCAGTAAAAAATACAAAGAAAATGACGTAACAAATAATATAATACCACATGGTACTACCAATGGTGAGTAGAGGAAATGAGGAGTTTAGACCCCTACTTCCCACATATAGCACAATAAACACTCGACTATCTAGTGACCTTCTACCCTAATTCTCGATCTTCATACATTTCTAATATCCTCAATAAACTGAAGTTTTGTCAAGTCCTATCTAATCACTTTTCTCAAATTTTTCCGGCATACATCTACCTCTCCTAACTCATGCTACAACTAAGCTCTCATACCTTCTAACTAGCCCGTGCATCCTCGTACATCCCCTTCGCATGTCCGAATCACCTTAGTCTCACGTTCCTCATTTTTTCGCTACGAATCAGGCCAATTATACTTTTACTTTGCCTGAATAACTTCATTTCTAAATCATATCTCTCCTAATGTTCCTACATCTATTTGAACATCTTCATCTATTATTGTCCTCCATCTTCTGAATATAAGCATTCTTGACTAGCTATCACTCTACTCATACAAATATTGATTTAATCATATCACTCTGTAGAACTTACATCAATTTTATGTGTTTTTGGTATTGAATAGAGAATGTAGTTCTTTACAATTTGAATAAATGATCAAGATGATTTTGAATATATTTTTTATGTGTACAAATAAATATCTCGTATAAAAAAGATTTCACATCAACTTAAAAATAAATTTATAAGGAGTTACAAAATCAGTTGATTCGACTATCATAAAATGTCTATTTTTTTTATAAAAATAATAATCTAAATAATTAAGTAGGTAATTATAGTATTGTTTAATTAGTTCCACAAATTCAGGTTCCGAAATCTATGGAACCAAATTCCAACCAAAGAAAATTAAACAAAATAATATCATTTCCAAATACACCTACACCAAGAAACCAAAATACAATTAATCAACTACCTACCCCTCCTCCCCACCCCACCCCACCCCTCCTATCTCCATCTTCATTTGCATGCAAAATCAACATCTTAATCTTATTGTGTTTTCTTCCTCTTTTTTTCCTCATCCATTGCTGGTTACCCTAAAAACGGATACTAGCAATGGATCAGGCCGAACCACCACCACCACAATCATCATCAACGCCAAGAACAAGCGTATCATCAACGTCTTCTTCCTCAATACCGGCTCCAACAACAACAACTCCGCCATTATCCCTTCTTGAACCGGTTAGCTCAACCAAGAAAAAAAACCGGACTAGGGTTTTTCGAGTTTTTCGTAACGTTTTTCGATCGTTCCCGATTATTACACCTGCATGCAGATTCCCTTCTCTACCCGGTGGTCGGTTACCGGATAGTAACAGCCGGATAATAGCCGGTTCAAGAATCACTGGAACGTTGTTCGGATATCGAAAAGGACGTGTTAGTCTTTCCATTCAAGAAAACCCTAGGAATCTTCCTACCGTTGTTGTTGAACTTGCTTTGCAAACAAATGTTTTGCAGAAGGAAATGAATCTAGGCATGGTAAGTTTTCCTTTTTTTTTCTTTAATATCATTTTTTCTGTCTCAATTTATGTGAAAGGGTTAAAAAAATAAATATCAAAATATTTTTTATTTCAATGTATATATATGTTTTAGGGTAATTAAAGAGACGCTATATATATATATTTTTTTTTTTCCATTTGTTTGGAAACATTTTCTTATTCCTTAATATTTTAGCTATAAATTTTGAAATAAAATTTATATACCAGACATAAAATACTACTATAAGTTAGCAAAAATATTGTTACTAAATTAAAAAATAAATTATGCTAAAAAGAAAGTCTTATATATATTGACATACTATATGTTGAATCTTTAAGTCAAAAGGTTAATCAGAAATAACCTCTTTACTTAAGGCTGCGGGCAGATACGCTCCTTAAACCCCACTTATGACACTACATTTTGTTATATTGATGAATCTTCTCATGAACTAATTCATGTGTTTACTTATTTATATATTTAATTTTAATGAAAATTCTGATTCCTCCACTGATCGAGTCAGGACTTCTATTATTGATTAGGTAAGGATTGCATTAGAATGTGAGAAAAGGGACAAAAAGGAGAAGATAAATCTTCTTGAAGAACCATTATGGACAATGTATTGTAATGGTAAAAAAAATGGTTATGGTGTTAAAAGAGAAGCCACAGAAGAAGATCTTAATGTGATGGAGATTCTTAAGCCGGTGTCGATGGGCGCCGGAGTTTTACCCGGAAAATCTGACGTGGAAGGACCGGACGGTGAGATGACATACATGAGGGCACATTTTGAACGTGTGGTTAAATCAAAGGATGCTGAAACCCTATATATGTTGAGTCCAGATGCAAATGATGGACCTGAATTGAGTATTTTCTTTGTAAGAATATAATTAATTATAATTATACAATGATCTTTGGGTCTTTTTATTGTTATTATTACTACTAATTAGTTGGATGGATCCCTCTTATATATTATTAGGGAGGGAAATTTAATTTAGAGTTTAACATATATATACATATTGTTATGTGATTTTTTTTATACGATCAAGTCATTTGGGGCGGGGACGGGGCAAAGCAATATGTTTGCTTATAATTTGGTAGATTGATCAGTATTTTTGGTTCATATCCTCATTATATTTGTGTTAAGAAATGAACTTAATATGTATAATATAATTTATACAAAACTTTCGTGATTAAACTGTATTTTTTTAGAATCTAGAATCTATAAAAGTCAAAATTTTAGTTTCATCCTTACATTACATATCGTTAAGTTATATATCTACAGGTAAACCTCTTCAAATTTCTTATTTAGATTTTTGGTTATTAATTTACGAGGTAGGGTCCTAGGTGTAGGGGTTATAAGGTAGAAAATTAAATTGTTACTAACAAAGTGAAAATTTTAGATATATATACATATATATATCAAATCAGTTGAAAGTTGACAGTTATTGATGGTTCGGAAAGAAAACTGGGCTAGTATTCTTTTTTTAGAGAGGCTTATTCTCCTTTCCCGAGTTCTCAAATATTTGTTTTTGTCTCTGTTTATACTATTATTAGTTCTATTGTTCCGATCCGCTTGTGTTTCAGGAAATCAAATTAACCGAAGTCAATTCATTCAACGAGATCATGTTCGGATCAGATCTACCAGCGACCGGTTTACGGAACAAGGAGTTAAGCAAGGGTCAAAAGATTGATAAAAGAATCTGGCCGAGGTCAATCTTGTGTTCAATTCCGCAGTTGAAAAGATTTCTTTCTGCCATCTTTCTTTCCCTTCTCTCTCTTCTCTTAGCAAAGGTAGGTGAAAGTGAAAGTACCTTTGGCTTGTGGGCTCACTGCTTCTCCCTTAGAATTTCTTCCAGCTGAGCTGCACTAACATACTTAAGTGAAGTACAGATAATGTAAGTGACTATATGCGAAAGCTTTTGCGTATTCTTCTTACTAATTACGATGGTTAATGAGATCGATGATCACCTTATAAAGTTTGGACAAGTCTCTACCCTTTGAACTAGCTTTCTGGGTGTAAGTTAAATTCAACTCCTAATTTTACATGGTATCATAGTAGGACCAATCTTACCCAATATGGAACCCCTAAATTAAATTTTTCACGCTCTAGATGTTCAACACTTGGCGTAATGGGGTGTTGACCAATGATTAAAAATTAAGTCTCACATTGATATAGTTAGCGAGATATGTGATCTCTTTAATTTTAAAGATTTGAACAATCCTCCTCTTTTTTAGCAAACGCATCGTTCACCGCATTTTGCTTCATATACGCATAGTGGATATATGAATCATCGATGAAAAAGTACTCGTTAATGAAATTAGCATATAGGAATTATTTTCGTGCAATAATGTAAAGGAATTATCTTCAATAGTAATCATCACACGTAAGATAAGCAATATTTATGTGGTCCTAATTGTACCAAAAAAAAGTTATGTGGTCATAATTATATTGTACAAAAAGAAAAGTTATATGGTCCTAATTAATTGCTTTTTTTTTTGCATTATTACAAGTTTTCTGACTCAAAGTAATTTTTTTTACGAACTGTCAAAATCCTCTTTTACGTTACCATCTTATCTTGATAGAGTCAAAAAGGTGTATTTTCTCCGTATTAATTTATATGATATAATATGATTTGATGTAGAAATTTTAAAATTAAATTATTTCAAATTATAAAAATGTAACATTTTATTGAGACAGATGAAAAAGAGAATTAAATATATCCTATAAATTGAGATAAAGAGAATAACATTCAGAGGCGGATCTAGGATTTCGAGTCACTGGGTGCCAAACAGAGGCGGACCCACATGATTTGATAGGGGTGCATTCGTTAACTTCGAAAAAAATTGTATATATATATATATATATATATATATATATATCCTGAGAAACGTACAGTGCACCTATAACTATAAGAAGCGTAAGGTTGCCCTTGTGTAGTTGGTACAAGCCAGAGGAATCACTCGCGAGAATACGGTTCAAATCTAGCTAGAGCCCTATTTCATTAATTTTATTTTAAGTTTAGCTTAGAGCTCATATTTGAGCCATTAGTGACCAAGCAAATACTACATTATTCGTTAATTGTAGTAAAAGTTTCGCTAACTACCTAAATTAAGATAGAATTGATGCACCGAAATCTTCAAATTTTAAATTCGCCTCTAATGCCCAATAGACTCAGATTAAATCAACTTTAGATTCAGAATTATTCGTCTTATGGACGGATGGGTGAGTGGGATTGGACAACGGACTGAAGGCTGAAGCTTTGATTAATGGCAGATTTTTGTTGTTGAAAAGTTTAAAGGAACAACTAGGTTTCAATGGTGAAGAAAAAAATAAAAATTCTTTATGCATGTTTAATCAAATAAAAGAAAATTCAAAAATTAAATTAAATTAGTTAAAAAATAATTATTGATTAATACTTAATAATAATAATAAGTTAATAAGTAAAAAAATATATAAAAAAAAACAAAAGAGAATGTGCCTTGTAGTTAAAAAAGAAACGCTCCCTGCAGCTAAAAACAAAAAAAATTGCCTGCAGTTGAAAAAAAAATTAAAACAAAAAGCTGCTAGTGGGGTTCGATCCCGCGAACTTAAACCTAAAAATATGATCGCCTACCACTAGCACCAGAGAACACTTTTGTTTACTGGGTGGCACATTTATTATTTATACATATGGTGTGTATAATTACCTATATATAAATAGAGTTTCCGTCGAAGCCCGTGGGTGGCGTGACACCCCCACGGGTCTTAATAGATCCGCCCATGATAACATTAATAACGAACTAAAATGTCCTTTTAAGACAACAATCTTCATTCAAAGTTGAAGTTTTATGCATTGATTGTATAAAACTATTTATATAATT
The DNA here is from genome assembly GCA_029582685.1 of Solanum piurae. Classification (NCBI taxonomy): domain Eukaryota; kingdom Viridiplantae; phylum Streptophyta; class Magnoliopsida; order Solanales; family Solanaceae; genus Solanum; species Solanum piurae. Next base: position 12,159 of record JAJOOO010004243.1, on the reverse strand, counting down.
AGGTCACAAATAAAATAATTACAAGTGTTAATAACATTTTTGGTTTTTAAGTTAATTATTGGTAAAGTTTGATCCTTTAGCCAATTTAGATCTATTGTTCCCTCAATAATCGTAGTATCAAGTAATTTCTGACAAACTCTAATATATTCGATTTATAAGTATCTCTCGTAAAATATTAGCAAAATCTCAAATTTTCTTAGAGCTTAAATTAAACCTCCATTTCTTCTACCCATTGTTTCCTCTATTTGGTTCTTCCTCTAATGGATTGTTGTATAACAAGTGCATAATATCCATTGGAATATTGATCAATTTTATCATCCACTTGATGAATTGATTTCAAGATATAATTTTTATTTTATTTTAATGGGTTGTTCAAAAGTGTTCTCCGTTCTTTTATTAAATATTTTGTTTTTTTTCTGGATATTCAGGTTCAAATTTTTATGAATTTGATGTTTGTTTATTGAATTTGCATTTTACTGATATTTCAAATCAAAGCAATTGGAATTAGAAATATTAATTAATAATAGTTACTTTTTTATTTTAGTTCTAAGAAAATATATTTTATACAAAAAAAAAATTAAAATTGCATAAAAAATTATCGTCTCATTTAAAACGTGTAAAGGATATTGTTTCCAACTCTTAAAAGTTAAGAGGGTAAAGTAGAATACAGTCAATTTGATTATGATATACACATCGACTTTCCACAAAGAAATTGGACCCATGAAATTGATATACAATTTTACTAGTAAAACAGATATCTACACGATGGGAATAAAAATCGGGATATCATTTAGAATTGATATATTTTTCGTTATAAAAATAGATCATAAATACTTTTATTATCATACAAATGACTTAGATATACCCTTATTTTTAGCGAGAGTGAAAAAATCAATTTTATCCTTCTCACACATATTTGTTTGAGCTTCTTTCATTCTACGCTAATTTCAATTTATTATTTTGATGGTCAAATTTATTTTTCACTAACTTGCTTGTCAAATTTATCATATATGCCTCACTTTTATTTTTTTTAAAGATACAAAAAATAAATTACAATAACCGGAAAAAATAGTTTAAAGTTTTTGCTTACTTTTTTCTCTTTTTCCATTCACACTATTTTTTTTTTATTTCACATATATTTACACTAAAGAATGAAAGAGAAAATAAGAATAAGAGCAGATAATGATATAATCAAATTAAAGAAGTTTAAAAACATCATATGTAAAAGAGATCATATATACCCTTCATGAATTTATTTAAAATTAAAATTAAAAATAAAATTAATTTTTTCACTTCAACCGTTAGATAAAAGGGTATATATGAGCCACTTTTATAGCGGTACGGGTATATATGAGTCATTTTTATAACGGTAAAGGTGCATGTGAATCACTTTTATAACGAGGAGTATATCAAGTCTAAGTGAAAAAGTTAGAGAGTATATCAAATCATTTTTCCATATAAATATGCATTTTATTAATTAAAAATTAAATATATTTAATCATATATCATCAGAATTAGAAACAATTTTCCAATAACGTAGAGACCAAAATTGTGCTTATGCCTGATTAGTAATAATATGATTCAAATGATGACTAATTTACTATCATTAGTTCTAATTCCTAAATAATATACATTAATCTTTACACAATTAATATATGTAACTTAAGTAATATGTCTCAAGTATAAGAAACTCTCCCAAATAGGATCTACGTACTGTAAATTTAAATTTAAATTAGTCAAATTTTAATATAAATATATATTACACCCTGGATGAAAAGTCGAAAAAACAAATGAAGACGCTAATATAAATTTATAAAATTCAAAATCAAAATCCATTTTAACAAAAAATAATGTAATTTTTTTTAATTAAATTTGATATTTAGCTTAATTAGATTTTCCATGAACACCCTAGATGAATATATATATATATATAAAGCTCAGCTCTGAAGAGTTGATATAAACAAAGAAAACCATGGAGACTCCTTCATATGATATAAAAAACAAAGGTATCATTTCTTCATATGCCTAAGCATTTATTTATTTATTTATTTTGTAACTAAAGTTTTAAATTAAAATCACCAAGTGAGAGCTTAACAAGAATCATCTTAAAGAAAAAAAAAATTATTTTTTAATCATGGTATTATCCTCCAGGAGATGATATGCAAGAAGAACCAAAGGTGAAACATGAGAAGGTAACTTTAATTTCTCTTTTTTAAATTTATTTATCCTGTTCATATGGTCTCATTATCTAATAAATAATGTGTTTGAATCACCAAGTTATTATGTTAGACTTAATACAGTAAATTTTATTTAGACATTTAGATTATGATTTATTTTAAGTGTATACTTTTAAACATGATAAAGTATTCATGTTAGCTAAACACTTTCAGTTCAATTTTTTTTTTAAATATTCTATGTGCTCTCAAATGTTTACTAGGTAGTTAAGTTAACTACATAAAATATGTCATCTCATTTGATTATATATATCCCCTCAATTGGAACATACTTGAGATTTTACGATTTATTAACACTAATGTGTAGTTAAAGAAGGTGACATATTTCAAGTGATTAGATTTTCTATATAATTGACATTTGAAAATATACGTAAGAGTTCTTTCAAATTTTAGAACGATATCTAATAGAAATATTTTATTATATATTCAATTGAAACAAGCCATAATCGAGTGTTCAAATAAAATTTAATGACAATTAGTATAAGGAGCTATCGATATATTTGCTCTTCTTGATTCAACCTATTTACGGGTCTAATTAAATAATGACTCATTAATTGATTCAACCTTTTTTGACTCACCTAAAATCATTCAATCAACTCATTTATCACCCTTATTTACGACTCATTTGAAATGATGGTTTTTATACTCTATATACAATTTGCTCAAATATTTTTTAAAATATTTTTTAAATTTTGTGTTTAATTAAATATGATTAATAAAATTAAAATGAAGAAATATTATTTATAATTGAAGGATATTGAATTATTTTTTTCCATCAAAATTTACAGGGAGGAGATGAAAAAGAAAAAATAATTGAAAAAGAGACTCCATCCCAAGATATGAAGAACAAAGATACCATCTCTTCATATGTTTTAAGTATTTAATTTTCTTCTTTTTTTCATTTTTTTTCTCATCTTCTTATTTTAATCATCTTAAAGAAGTTAATATTATTGTATTTTTTTTGTAACTTTAATTATAATCTTATCCACCAGGAGATGATGCACAAGAAATACCAAAGGTGGACCATGAGGAGGTAACTATATATATATCAATTTATCTAATAGGACTAAATAATAACTTATTTATTGATTCAATTTATTTTAATTCGTTCAAAATCACTTGCCCCATTTATCACCTCCCCCCCCCCCCCTTTAAAATGATAGTTTTGATACTTTATGTATTTTTTTTAAAATTTTTTAAATTTTATGTTCAGTCAAACGTAATTAATAAAATTAGACGGAGGAAATATTATTTATTATTGAAGGATATTACAGGGAGGATATGAAAAGGAGAAAATAGTTGAAAAAGAGACTCTATCCCAATATATCATCAAGATTGAAGGTATAATCCATTTATATGTCTAAATTTTTTTTTTTTTTTTTTTTTTCCAGCTTTTTTAGTATGGGTTTTATAAAAAAATTGTGAATCATTTTCAAGAAGTTAATATTATTTTTGGCAACTTGAATCGTGATATTATTCTCCAGGAGATGATGCACAAGAAAAACTAAAGGTTGAATATGACGAGGTAACTTAATTTCTTCTTTGACTTTTTATTTATTAATTTAGTATATTTTACTGTCTATTTATTTCATATTCACAAATTATATATATCACATATATATTGCTTTATTTTCTTCAAAATTACAGGAAGAATATGAAAAAGAGAAAATAGTTGAAAAAGAGAATCCATCCCAAGATATCAACAACAAAGGTATCATCTCTTCATATGCCTAAGATTTAATTTTCTTCTTATTTTTCATCTTCTTTTTATTTTAGTTACTAAATTTAGTATGAAACCTTTTTTTAAAAAAGAAAATCATTTTAAATTAAATATTATTTTGGGTAACTTAAATCATTGACCTTATTCTACAGGAGATGATGCACTAGAAAAACCAAAGGTAGAACATGAGGTAACTATATTTTTCTTTCGATTTATTACATAAAATCACATTTTTATGATATGTAAATGACTATGCTAATAATAACAACAATGTAATATATTTATTGTAATTTTACAAGTGGAGTTTAAAGAGGGTGGAGTGTATATGATCTTACCAAGACTGTTTTCAAATAGACCCTTAGTTTGAGTAAAACATATCAGAAATCAAGCATGTAAAGAAAACACAGTAATAAAGAAGTCGTGCTGAAAACAAAATATTGATTCCGTGACGTGAGGAGCAATGTCAAGAGCTCCATCAATTTGTTGTCTTATGTCAAATGCAACATCCTTCTTCCTTCTCGCGAAGCATAGGAGCTCTTAGCACCCAGCTCAACATAATGCCCGATAATGACGCTAAAATAGTGAATCTATCGGTACCATAACAATAGTCTACAACTTTGACCTAATGACCGTCCTAGTAATCTTTCAGAATAAGGGATCCCCATTGGCAACAAAATTTTGTGTCTAACTAATGTATAATAACAATATATATCTAGTGTAATCTACGAGTGAAGGTAGGGTTTGAAGTTAAACATAATCAATAAAATTGGACAAAGGAGATATTATTTATTATTGAAGGATATTGATAGTTTTTTTCTTCAAAATTACAGGAAGGAGGTGAAAAAGAGACTCCATCCCAAGATATCATCAAGATAGAAGGTATCAATCTATTTATATTTCTTACAATTTTTCATTTAATCATCTTTTAACAAGTTAATACTTATTTTTGTGTAACTATAATCATGATATTATCTTCCAGGGGAGGGTGCGCAAGAAATAACAAAGGTGGTATGTGTAACTGAATTTCTTCTTAGATTTTTTATATATTATGTTTGTATTTTTTTCCAGGTAATCTGAACTTGCTTCGACAAAAAGTTTTATTAATTATATATGGTTAAAATTGTATTGAGTTAACGGTAAAAAATACACTTAAATTATTTTTTTTTTAATTTCATATCTAAACTATTGAAAGTGTGTTCGCCCTCGTGACCTCGGTTCAAAGCCAACTAGAACCACATTTTAAATGATTAAAAAAATATATTGAAAGTGTGAGAAATACACTTAAACTATCACTCATTATTTTATTTTTTATGTATATGCAATAGACATTGAATCCTTTTCGACTTGTTCGTATGTTTACTTCCTCATATATTAAATCCCTTAATAAAAATTCTAACTCCGCCACCGTATATATCTTTTGTTTTGATTTTTAATTCCATTTCATTTCTCTAGTTGTAATAAGGGTCTAATACTTTATTTAATTTATAGCATGATTCTACTATTTTATGGACACTACAAGAAGCATGCAATTCAAATCTCAAACTTTTTTCAAGAAAATATTATTATTTTTTTCTAATTGTTTATTATAAAAGGATATTAATTTTCTTTTTTTCTTTCAAATACAGGAAAGAGAGAAAATTGTAATACGAGTAGATCTTTCGGTTCATTCAACACCTCCATCAAAGCGTGATCCTCCCAGAATGCAAACAGACAATAATAAACTCTAGAATATCCAAAATCTAATAAATACAAATATTTATAATTCAGAACGATAAATTAAAATTTTGAATTCGTCTCTGATAAAAGTAAGTCAAATATGTTAATCGGAAGATATTTGTCTTTAATTTCTATTGTATTTTTAAGTGTAATTTGGTTATTGTACTTTGAGAAGCTTTCTTAGATTGTTATGTACTTGTGTTGCTTCCTTTCTTTTGACTTATTTATATAAAATAATAATAATTACTTACTTTTCTTTGATTTAATAAGGAAGAATAAAAAGATAAGGGTTAAAAATATATTTAAATTAGTTTAATTTTTTTAATTTTATATTTGAATTATTGAGAGTGTGAATTTTTTACTCGAAGTTTAAACTTACTTCATTAATTGCATTAGTCATTAATTTGCTCATTTGGTAAGCAAATCATAGTTTATAACAAGATATCAAAATATTTGTATTTGCCTCAGCCCTCATTAATTGCATATGTTGACGCTTAAAATGTTTGTGATTACGTGCTATACTAATACAAACTTTCAGATATAAATAATTTTACAAAAGCTTACTAGTCAATAATAATAATAATTAGTTATTCTTTGATATAAATCTTTCACATGGATCGTGGTATTTTCTTTACGTTGAACATGAATCTTTTTTTAAATTTTTATATATATATATATATATATGGGTCAAGTTTTATATCAAATTTTTTTTTGAAGTTCAACCTTTTTTATGGAGAATTTGATATTTGAAATCCTAATTTAGAATTGAAATTAAGATTTTATGCCGATTTCATAAACAAACACTTATTTTAAATCAAATTTTAAGGGCCTGTTTCACATGCAATGTGAAATCATTATTTAAATCAGATTGATATGAAGTTGAAATTTTGTTTGGACATACAATTTTAAATTATTTAAGTTGTATTTTTCTCATAAACATAAAAATCCCACAAGTTATGAAAACTATCAAATTTATTGAACCCAATGTTTATGCAATCTTATCAAGAGCAAACTATAATTCAGAAACAAGATATTAAAATGTCCTAAGGTGCCAGATTGGTGAATCACATATCATGTTCTTTATGTAAATACAAAGTTTCAAATATACATAATTTTATAAAGATTTATTAGTCTTAATAGACGTCAAATATGAGTAATGATATTAATCGCCACCAGATACCTACAATCTTCAATGAGGGTGAAACTACCACTATAACAAATAAAATATTTTTGTCACAATTTTGAACGATAATAATATAATTGTCTATATATTGTATTTAGCATTAATAATAAATATATATTTATAATCATTAGCCTATATAAGTGTCGTTAAAACTTTTAACAACTCTAATATTCAACTTATGCAAATATTTTTACGATAATAAACATTATCGCTAAAAGAAAAATATCTATCACTTCTGAATATCTGCTAAAAGAAAAATATATATCACTTCTAAATATTTCTTCTTGTTGTATTATGTATGTCCTCTAATTCACAGTGAAGTTTTGATTAAATTTAAATCCATACTGAAAAGTGTCATATTAAGAGTAAAACACTCCCTAACAAAGATGACTCAATATTCAAAAAATTCAAATAAAATATTTAATTAAGAATGAAGAAATGTTTACTATCCATTTCTAATATAACAATTAAATTGATCTTACATCTAACATCAACAAATTATAATTTCAAAGGGTCATCCAACCCAACATCATCCCCTTTTTTCATAGAAGAGAAATTTAGTAAAAGAAAAATAAGAATATGCTGATCCTACCGTAAAAATCATACTCTTTTTATTTTTATTTATTTCTTTTATTTTAACCTGATACAAAATTTATAAAATAATTATAAAAAAATAAAACTTATAATTAAATTAAAAATATATCAATAAAATAATTTTAATTTTATAATCTAAAATATATTAAGTGTAAAATTAAAATTAAAATAATATTTATTTATTCATTATTTTATTTAAAAAATAGGTCAAATAAATTTGAACGAAACATTAAAAATCTAAGAGACAATAAGTAGTGGTAGTAAAGTAGCAAATAATCAAACTTGAATTAAAAAATGACTAACCGTGCAAAAAAAAAAATTGTCAAAAGCTGAAATTATTGTACTGCGTGTTTGTGTCATCATTAATATTTGTCGTGATCCTCAATGAGAATCAAACTTTAGATCTATTATTGTGAAAAAAATATATCTTATTGATATTACAATATTAATTAAAACTTTAGGGTAAATAATTGATGTGTATATATAAAGCTCATAACTGATATTATCCATAGAAATAAATCAAGAAAATCTATGGCAGTTGCTTTATTTGTCCAAGATATCAAGAACAAATTTCTAGATCTAATTAAATTCCTTATTTCTTTTGGTAAAGGTATTTAATTTTCTTCTTTTTTTTCATCTTTAGTAAATAAATAGAAAATCTTTTATCTTAAAGAAGTTTATTTTTAAAACTTTGATCATGATATTATTCTCCAGGAAATGATGAGCATGAAAAATTAAACATTGAAAATGAGAAGGTAACTTTTTCTTCTTTTTAATTTTTTTTATATATACATATTTAATATTTTGTTTTGTGGAAGATATATTTCTATTGAAAGTTAATAACGTATTAGCAAATAAGAAGGTGTTATGATTTAACTTTTTAGTATTGATAATTAATTTCATAAATTCCTCCAGTTTAGAAATTAATTATTTAGATATACTCTAGTTTGCAATATTATGTAGTATCTTATCAGATTTTGGTGCATCAAAATACATATATTTCACAATACATGAGGTCAAAATTGTTCTTGATTGTATCTAAGTAGATTCACATATATCGTAGATGCATAACAAATCTCACTCACCTCCCTCATCCTCTCTCTCATCTCGATGCCGCCCTCCTATATATCCGGTATCCCAAATAGTTAATCACACCAGATACATATAACCGGTATGTATATATCTAGTGTGATTCACGTGTATATATCCGTGATATATAACAATATCTCGCTCGCCTCTCTTCCTATTTTAGTGTATATATTAGCAAAAATACATGTATCAAAGTGTATCTTTTTCAATATATAATAGAAAACTCTTAATTAATGGTAAGATACGTAGTATTTTAAAAGTGTAAATAATAATAGTATATATGATAATAAAGTATGTGTGATTATGAAGTGTCTCCTTTAAAATATAATATTTTCTTGAATAATAACTTCCGCCATATCAAACCCAATGTAATGTAATTTTTATTTTGGATCGTTCAGGGTGATATTTTTTCATATATATATTTTTAGTATTTATCAGTAAAGATTTTTTTTAAAAATTATTTCCAAAATAATTACAGGGAATAAATGAAGAAGAAAAAGGAGCTTTTGTAAGGCCAGCAGTAGCAAGACGCTCAACACCTCCAGGAAAACGTAAACCTCCTCGATTTCAGACTGGAAATAATATTTCCTAGCTGTAAATAAAATAATTAAATTTGTAGATTTTGAAAATATTGAAATTTTTATGTTTTTTTTAATGTAATTTGACGAGTGAAGCACCTCTATAATCAATTGATAAATTAAAGGTTCATGTTACAACTTTTTAGTTTTCTATTAAGCTCTATTCAGTAGAGGTACTCGATTCAGTGATCGATTTTTAGGTTTTATTATAAGTCTTTATATAAATCAATAGTTCAAATCGCTCTCAAAGGTAGAACATGCAAAATATATTTTTTCTCACTATATTAATAGCTAATAAATATACTTATTAGGGTATTTTGAGATTATAATTCTAGCATGTGTTTTTTATTTTGTCAAAAATCGATTTTATGATGACCCTTGTTTCGAAGGCAGCCCTGGGTAAGGGCTTTTACCCAAGGCTGGAGTTTTGCTTCCATGAAATAGGAAGGATAAAAAAGTTAAAGGTATATACACCATAATTATAACTTTTGTATTAATAATTTTACTTTTATTTTTGTCGATCTTATTTTTAAGATTACAAATTTTAAATTGTTTCTTTTATTTTGGGAGCCTTTGTCTAACCAATAAGATGAATCAATATGATCAAGTGTGTAATTAAGTCACCTAATCTTGTTATTTTTTAAACCCCCAGGCCTCAACTATTCTAGATTATTATTTTTCAAGTGTTTGTTACATCATTATACTAAATGAAGTTTCCAAACAGGATCAGTAAAGATAAAGTCAAGTTTTTTTTTTATTATTATTATAATATATTTTCCTTCCAGAAATTTATTTATTCGATTAATTGGAAGTTACATCATGTACGTACTGAGTTGAAGGTTAGCTAATTGTAACGACCTGATTTCGTCGTTAGAGAAAAACCAATAGAGAAAGAATTGGGGTTAGAAAACTTTTTCGTAGTAACTTGAGATTTTTCAACCTAGTCCAGATTTGGACGAAATCGGAGTCATTAAGGTGTAGAGAAATCTGGTAGCAATCGGATGACTTACTTATGATTTTGATTACATGAGTAGTTAGATAAGTCGTTAAGAAATCTGTACGACTTGACAAAATTGAATTTGGGTGAGTAGAACTCACAGAATCAATCTTAGTGTGAACTGTATTTTCTGAGTGTCGTTGGCTGAAGCTGTGTTGTGAAATGGGGGTGTTGGAATTCTTTAAATAGCTCACTAGTTCCGTGCAAGCCGCTGGGGCGGGATTTCAACTGCCAAGGCGGGGACGCTGTAGCGGAGTGAGGACCGCTGTGGCAGGTTCAACGCGACTTAAGATCGTAAATAAACCCCAAAACGTCTTTATTCTGCACTTTTTGACTTTGAGAGATAAAGAACAACTCCGGGAGAGTTCTTGAGCGTTTTCACCATTCTTGAGGCTAAAGGTAAGGATTTTACTCTCCAAATCCATGTTCCGATCCGTAGAATATAAATTCATGAGTAATTATCGATGGGGGAGGGTTTTGATCTAGAATTTGTGGTGGAAGAAACCTTAATATGGGTGTGGGGGATCAAGGGTTTGGCCTAGGGTTGATAATGTTGATTATAATCCGGGTAATTATGCCTTGTTTATTGATCCTTGCGTTAATTGTGTGTTTTTAGACCACGAACAAGCAGGAAGAATCCGAAAAGGGAAGATTCAAGTGCCTTGGGGATTCAAGCTTGGATTCGAGGTAGGTGATAGTTGTGATTTCATGTTGGTGTGATATATGTCTGTAATTGCTTCATTATAATACGTGTATGTATGTGAATGTTGCACTATTGATAACACTACTTGTGGATGAGGATAATTGAATAATTGTATGCCATGAATCACTTCTTGATTGTATGATTATTGAGAATATACTTGTGATTGTGATTGTGGTGTGTTGAATGGATCGGTTGCCACGTTCTGACATAACTAACTCAGATTGGTTGCCACGTTCCGCCATAAACTTGGGATTGGTTGCCACATTTCGGTATGCTAACAGTTTGGGTGTGGGTTTCATGAAAGGTCCATTGAATTGTGTTATGTATCTACTTGTGATGATTACGTTCATATCTAATGATGATTGATATTGGAAGACTGTATGTTGCTCTAAATTGATAACCAATGTGTATTATTGAGAACGTGGGATGCTACATTGATCCTGAAAAGATGACTAGTATTGTTTATGTTCAGTATATGCCTGTTTTGTAATGTTGTGGTTACTTGCATGTGTTTCACTTATTGGGATAGCCGTGTGATCCTACCAATACATTGTGGTTGTGTACTGATACATTTGCTTATTCTTTGTTGAGTACAGGGCATTTTCAGACGGCTATTGATAGACCTCAGCTAGGTGACTATTGAGCGTGACCGAATTCAAGGGTGAGCCAGTTCTTTCAGGCTGCCATGGATCTCTCTTGTTTGAGTCCATTCTTTTCGGACTCAAACTAATTGTTTAAGGTGTTTGTTTAGTTTCGGGGTTGTGCCCCTTGTTCTTAGACTTATCGTTCGTAGAGTTTTGGTACAATGACTTTCATGTTCTAGGGGTTGTTCTTTCGCATTAGTTTGGTTGGTTGTTTGTTAAAACCTTGAAGTTTATGGGGACTTCATTGTTATATTCATTTAAATCTGCTTCCGTATCTTTAAATGCCTTAATTTTCATAAAATTTGTTTGTTTGGGTTGTAGTAATGATTCTCCCACCGGAGGATTTGTGTGGGTGCCACTCACGACGGTCTGGATCGTGACAAAGTTGGTATCGGAGCCTAGGTATGTTGATCTCATTGTACTAAAACAAGTCTAGTAGAGTCTTGCAGAACAGTACGAAGACGTCCGTACTTTTCTTCAAGAGGCTATAGGACTTTAGGAAAAACTCACTTCTTTCTTCTCCTTAGTGCTATGACTTTAATCCAATTGGTATCTGGGTGATTGTCACGACCCGGGAGCACCCCCTAGTCGTAACCGGCGTACTCGACCTCGAAGAGGTCTAATACAAGCCTCTTAGCATTCATTCATCGCATAGTCACTAAAACCATAAGGAATTTAAAACTTTCTTTACCAAAAAAAAA